>MJUU01024119.1:41042-95719 GCA_002080025.1 Modiolus philippinarum
AAAAAAAAGTAAGATTTGGTTTGGACTGAGAAGAGCAGTACCGTAAAGTCTCTAAAAAATCATTTTCTTTTCTGTGATTTTCTGAGAAGGGGTCACCTCGGCAAAAAAATCACAAAAAATATAGACGGAATAATAGTGTTTTGAAATGCAGACAAAAAGGGTACTAAGTGGTTGATTTATCTAAAATTACAAAATTTGTAGGATTTAAAATTCATTAAAATACCATATAGGTTACAATAAACCAAATAATTGCCTTCGGAACGCATCTAGCTTTTTAACACAACATTTCATTCAGAATAAAGCGGTAGATCATCTACGATTGGTTGATAATAAAATGAACTATTCAAAACTAAAACTGAATAATGTATAGTCAGTTCAAATATTACAATTTAGTTTTCGTTATTCTACCCCTGCCCATCATATGTGAAATTTTAATGCCTAGGGTGGGGATTTGAAAAATATCGTTTTTTGAATATCACCTCTTTTGAGCCTCAAATTAAACCCAGAAAAGCCATGGGAACCCCCATTTTTTATTTTAATATAAGAAAGGTCTTTATATGTAGTTTTCATTTTCTGGACATCCGAGCATAAAATTAACCTACATCTATTTTTAGAATTTTGATGAAAAGGGGAACCCCCATACGGAAATAACATTATAAAGTATTTGGTTTATTGTAACCTTAAAATCAACTAAGGGGACTACCATTTGATTTTCGGGGGGATTTTTTAATAAAATCTTGGGCAGTGAAAATAAATTTTCTAATCCTACTTGTCATGAAAATAAGTAATTTTTGTGAAGAATATATTTTTTGTTGTTGCAAGTTTGAATGAATAATTTGATGTCACATTTGGTGAAAAATAATTTGTTCGAAATTTTCATTAGAATAAATAACTTTTCTGAGCAAAATCGCCCGAGCTCCCAAATTCAAATCGTCCCCTAAAGTCTTGAGAAACGTTCAAATAACACAAAGAAAGTAGAATCCATTTAAAGCCTAGAAAGAACAATGATAAAATAGCAACATTCGTGTCGCCATTTACATGTACATCTGCGATCGTACACCTATAGTAGTCTTTTTTAAATCCATTTTATGAAGTAATCTTTACTTGTTCTTGCTGGTTTGAAAAGAAATACAATTTTAGTTAAATGAATATTCATAAAATTTGAAACAAAAAGAATAAAACGTAATAATTATACAGGTTTCTTGTCCGTCTTGAAGGCCTCGTCGTGACTTCAAGACGAAGAACAACAACAGCGTTGTTCCATAGCTTCGTTTTACCATGATTATGTACAAACTTTGTCCCATGTGTAATTACTACGTATCCCATTATTGTTTATTCTTTTGTGCTTCTTACCTAACCTTTCTATAGCCAGGGTAACTAACCTTTGATCATCACTTTGCGTCCTTTCGTCCGTCATTAACTTTTCATTCAAATATATTCTCCTCTGAAACCACTGGACAATCAGAACAAAATTTGGTTACAATAGAAATTTGATGATCCCCTTGACAGTTTGTGATTGTCATTCAAGATGTAGTTGCATATCTAAACGTGAATCTTGTTATGTTTCTGTAGTCATAAACTCTTATGAAGTCTTTTTTAAATATTGCATCCTTAAGAGTTCCCCTCCTGCAAGGATCTACCCTTACCAATTTTTTTACTTTCTATTTAGATCCCATTGGTTAAATGCCCTCTTTCAATTTTGATACATCCTTTATTTTTATGGTTTTCTAAATCTTTTAATATCTGTGCTAAGGGGACATGACACATCGAGATGACCATCAGCAAAAAAAAAAAATGAATGTACAGTAAAGATCTGTTTTTGAAAGCCTCATTGTCTCTTTTAATATATATGTTGCATTTCAATCATGTCTATGTTAATTTATCTTCTAAATTATTTGTCTCATTAAAAAAACTTTTCTTTTATACAATTCTGAAATTTGGCATATGGTAAACAAATTGAATTGTATTAACCATTCCTTTTTCAAACCGGAAAGTATATCAAGACTTAATGGATCAATTTGTGATATTCAATATTTGGAAGTTAGATCTTGTTTTGAAAAAGTGCATAAAATTATGTAAATTACTTCTTTGCAAAACACTGATTGTGAAGGACTCCACCATTTATTATAAATAAAGTAATGACCAAGGAAGGCTGTATATATATATATATACAAGGCTTACTTTTTCAAATGCTTCTTTGTGTATTTTGTTCCATTTGGAACTTGATAAATTGTGTTGTACCGGCCGAAGCTCTCCGAAAATAAAGTTTGAAGATGGATATGAAACATTGCTCTGAAAAATATTGTCAAGCCAAGATAGTTTTTAATTATAGACAAAGGAAGGGAAACGGGGAATGTGTCAAAGAGACAACAACCCAAATGGGAGTAGTAACAACTCAAAGCCACCATAAGATCTTCAATGAACGGTGAGAAAACCCCACACCCAACGGCAGGTCGGAGTCGACCCCTGAATAAAGAGTAATCAAGTTCAGCGAAATAAACATCATCCTAGACCCCTATAGACAGAAAGTAAACTAACTAAAAAAAGACAAGATACACAAAAGCTTAATAAATTTCCTGACTTAGGACAGGCGCAAACCTGCTGCGGCGGGGTTAAACTAGTTTTATTTGGCCAAAATCCTCCCCCATAGCCAATGTGATAAATAAAAAAACAACCACAACAACAGTAAAATTCAGTTGGCAACAGGACTAAGTCAATTGTGAACAACAAAACCGAAAGAACTAAATATACGGACACAAACATGAAATCACAAGGGACTACCAGCAGCCAACCGACACAACAGCCCCAGACCCACCACCCACCGACAAAGTAAGTCATGTACCCCCAGCACATAGCCCCACCAAGATCCCCTCCAGTGAGGAGTCTAGCACAATGACCCCATGCATACACCGGAACACACAACCGTGTCCATGCAACACAGACCATAGAAACCCAGAACGCGTCCAGCCAAAATGCAGAGACCCCACCAAAAAATCAACGCCAACACCAAAGAAGGCCATACGCAACGTCCTGACGACAACACCGCAACTATAACTCCTATAAACCAGACGATTTAAAGGCCCTACATGTCTGCCAGGCGAGCTCAAGCACTCCCCACTCCCATGTGAAACACCACCGCAAAATGAGGGATGCGAAATACCAGCCTTGACTAGACATCTACATGTCGCACCGCATCCACGAACCAAGTCTTTATATCGATGATGAAATTCAGTGAAGGCCTCAACCAGTTTATGACAACGAAAACTCCGATGCAGCAGCCTCCCAGCCACGAAAAGACTCCGTTCACCAAAATCACCAACGCCACCACATACCTGAGCGAACCGAACAAGTTGAGACACGCAAACACCACACGATGGCGCCAACGGAAGATCGCCATCCAGAAATGAACAGCCAACCACGGGAAAAGAAAAACCGCCCCTTTTATCATAAATTCCAGCATCAAATCCACAATTCGTTATATCAAAATTGATGTCTAAGAACGGACAACGACGATCACCAGAATCGGCTTTATTCAAAGTAAGTCCTCTGGGGCAGATGTCCCTAAAACACGCAACGAAGCCGCCACCACTTAAAGTTAAAACATCATCCAAACATCGGAAAGCGCTGTCAAACTTTTCAATCAAATGCTGTCCTGGTGGGTCTTTTTCGATGTTGGTCATAAACTGAGATTCGTAGCAGTACAAAAAGAGGTCTGCTATAAGTGGTGCACACTTGGTACCCATAGGAATTCAGATGGCCTTGCGATAAATGCAGTTACCGAAACGAATGAATATATTGTCAAGTAAAAATTCAAGTGCTGAAATCATATCAAAACAAAGCAAATTAGTTGAGTTCTTTTGTTTTGTATTACTAAAACGTGTTTTAAAGGTATTAGAACATATAAATTCACAATCGGATTTTTTGAATGCCTATTGAATAAGACGTCTGCATTTTTTCCTTTATAAGATTATGTGGTAGGGTAGTATAGAGGGTAGAGAAATCAAAACTTTCAAGGGATTCAAAAGGGGCATTATAAGCATTCAATTTATCGAGAACTTCCAATGAATTTTTTACACTCCAAAAATTATTGACGCCAGTTTTCATATAGTTTTACTTTGTTACAGAAATTTATAACCAGGTTTTTAATAGCAGTCAAAGTATTAATGAGTATAATCGAAACTTTAGTTGTAGAACAGTGACTAGATGACAAATTGAATCTAGATTTATATGGCGTTTTGTGGAGTTAAGGAACCCATTACATTGTTGGAACTGTTTTACTATCAGGTTTAGCTTGTAAATATGTGGTTGTTAGAAAATGTATGTTTGTAATTTCATTTTCCGTTAATTGAGTTAATTGGAAAGTATGTGAACTGGTAATTTCTTTTTGGAGTACTTCTATATAATGTTTACGACAAACTATGATGGTGTTATTAGCAGCCTTATCAGCTGGGACAAAAACAAATTCCTTGCCAAATTCTTTAAGTTTTATTTGGATGCGAAAAACGGCGGGTTTATTTTTGTTGTCATGGCGGAAATGTTGTTCAAACTGTTGAATTCGGATATCATAATAGCATTAAAGAAAGAATCCAAAGCTTTTTATGTCAACGTGTTCACGTTTAACCCAATTTTTACAATTAGTCGTGGATGGTATTACGACATTCTTTCCAATTAATTTTAGAAGGTGGCCTATATTTTGGACCTTTCTTTAAGAAATTAATAAGCTCTTTGTCCTGCAAGATGTTGAGATCTCCTGTGATGACATGGGAACTAGGAGTATAGGCGTATTTTGAATTGTTGCAATTTCATGTATTAGGCACAGAATTGTTAATGTTTATATATTTACAAACTTTACTGTAATTGAAGACGTACTGTCGGCTGGATTCTTGTATACGTAACAAATGATGGGAAGTTCTGTATTTTCGAAATAGCCAGGAATTTTTCGTGAACTGAATGAGCCAGGAATTTTTCGTGAACTGAATGATCATTTAGAATGCCAGCAATATCTTTAAAATCTATTCCTTTGTGGTTGTATTTTATCTTTAGAAAATGTTTTTGATGTTGGTCAGGACGATCGATTTTAGGAAAAAGCTTAAAATAGCAAAACGCAATTATTATCTTTGTAGTTTCGTATTTAAGACTACGAAATAGTTTCGCATTCATCAAGGATATTGTTTAATTTGGTGGCAGGTATGGACCATAATTTACTGAAAAGTTGATGTCGGCCATTATTTTTTGAAATGTTTATTAGATCTGCAACAGTGGTGTTGACAGAACGCAATCTACGTTTATTACGGTTAATTCTACGTCCATGAGATCGCTTGTTATGTAGAGGTTTAGAAACAATATCCAAAATTTTTTGCAGAATTGGTTTTAGAAATATTACCAATACCCATTATATCATCATTAAGACCTAAAGGATAGACAGTTTGCAGTTTCTTAATCCAATTAAGTTCTGCTATTTTTCTGGCTTTATTGAATTTTGAGTGAGATTGTTCTGGCTGTTTAGTAACCACTTCCAAAGGTTGAACTGTAATATGTTTGATATCGTGGTTGTGTTTTTTAAGATGTTGATATATTATACTTTTGTACTTATTGGGTCTATGAAAACGATACAGATGTTCCTGAGTCCGTTTAGAAAGACATCGACCAGTTTCACCGAAATACTGAATTCCACAGTTAGGTTTATTTCATTTAAGTAAATATATACAGATTAATACATGGGCATTTCCATATTGGCCTGGTTATCATCCCGAGACACCCATATTGGCCCGAGACAAAGTCGAGGGACAAAAGTGGGTCGAGGGATAATAATCAGGTCAATATAGAAATGCACATGTATTAAACTTTTTATTACATACTTGCGACGTTTAGAAATGCCAGGCCGATATGGACCGGAAGTCGTTTATTTGTCCAGGCCAATATGGACCGGAAGTCGTTTATTTTGTCTGAGATGCACGAGGAGCATAAAATAACCTATTATTTTCCCGGGATGTGAAAATATGGACAGTTTACTTACGGTCATATTGATCATGCAAAACCGATTTTATTTCTACTCAGTAGATTATTAAATATAAAAGATTATTATTATACCTGTATCAGTCAACTTAAGACGGAATATCAAACATGAAGAATTCTTTACTAAAATATGACTTGTTAAGAAAAACGAAACTCCTCCTTGTTTCGAAGAAGCGATTTCATTGAAAATCCGTTTCTTTCAGAATACATGTATATAAAAAATTCCAATTTGAATTCTGTACATACAGAAATAATTACATGTACAGAGTTCGATTTTTGGCTTTTCTATTTGAATTCATTTGGATATTTGTTCTCCATCAGATTTTACACGCTTTGGTTGATGGTCTTCCAAATGTTTTGGTTTTATCTGCACTGATGAGACATAAGTTGTCGAAATGCACATATGCAGAAAATAAATTAACAGTAACTTCGGTATTTTGATATTTACACTATTATTTCTGTATTTTCAAAAATCAAATTCTGTATACATTTAATTATTTTTGGATATACGTTTAATGAATTTCGTACATGCAGAATTATTTCTGCACATGTGTATACGTATTTCATTATTTAGGACCCTCATATTGCGGTATATGTATTCAACATATCCAAGTCTAGAAATTTGAATAAACTGTATATTGCGTTACCCGCAAACAGCTTATCATTAAGGGCATTTCTTATCCTTGTTTTTACGAAAATGTTGTTAAAAATGCAAGAAACTGATTAAAAGTCCAAAAAGCTGGGATGTAACTTACGTTCTTTACGTATATAGGGGATATCGACAAGATATTCTGCTTTTAAGTAGCTTTGAGATCTCGTGACTTCAAGATTCTACACGCATACTGGCCTCTAACTCATGATGCCGATGTCTACTGAAATGTATGATGATTCTTGACCAAACCCTCCGGGAAGATTTGAGTTTGATTTTTCTTCCGTAGTGCGACAGTGTTAGTAGTAGAGCACGTCACCTTCGATCCCATTCAGCCCATGTTAATTCGCTAGATTTGATAACATATGCAAATGAGCTAATTAACCACGCCCATTTTCCTTATATGGTCATCCATAAAACCCTACTTCCAAGAGTCAAGAACGTAGAGCACCGTAAGCGTAGCGAAATGGTGTAAGAGTGATGGAACGCTTGGGGTAGGGCAAACCCAAACTCAGTTTATTTTTGTCTCTCTACCTTACCAGGACCTTTTTTGTAAATTTGTTTGTTTTTGTCCTGTTTCAATGTCTTCTTATGTGTTGTTTCAATAACTATTGCGTATCCGAGTCTTATTCTTTGTACTTTATCTCAATGTTATTTTTCTTAATTTTTTTGACCAGTAGTTCAATCTCTTATATGTATTTTCTGTACTTCTGTTAAACCTTACCGAACTTTAATACTAGTATTAATATCGATTTGTTCCACCTCTTTTACCCTTTGTCTTTTGTCTCAGTTATCTCCCTTTGTTTTGTGTACTCTGGAGTCCATGTTTTATCTTGTTATGTTCTAACGTTACCCCAGCTGTTGGATCTGTTTATTGTTTTACCCCGTTCTGTGTATTATTAATTTTTTTGTCATTATTTGTATGATTTCTTTCAATTCGGCATTAAATAATCAACTAATATGCATATATACATATTTTATTTTCTCCGTCATGAAGCAGTCATGGGTTAGGGAATGGGGGGTTTGGAGGTTCTTTTACGTTTAGGAGATATCGGGGACCCAAATTTCGGGAAAAGCCCAAAATACAATTTTTCATGAGTTAAGTACTATAGACTATTAATATATATTTTCGGGGTAACTTTAACCATCTAAATCAAATGGTGACATTAGTTAAGCTCTATCTCTAATAGTATGGGTGCTATGTGGGGTCCACAATTTCGGGAAGGGCCCAAATTTCAATTTTTCCTACATCAAGTACTAAGGACATACTATATATGTTTTCCGGGTATCTCGAATAATGACATGTGTTAAACTCTATCTCTAATAGTATGGGTGTAAAAGGGGTCCAAAATTTTGACATGGGGGTCATTTGGTGAATTTTAATAAAGGGGCACTCTGCGTTTATCCAGGCTTGTGACTGGCTATCTTAAAGGATAGGCCGCATTACCTCCATCCCCCCTTTTCTTCTGTGACTTTCATCGAGTCATTGCTGTCTTCGATTGGTGGTGGTTCAAATCTGTCCAATACGTCATCTAACAGATATTTTCTTTTCTTCACTGCGTATTACCAAGATTCCCTGGTGTCGTAGTCTTCTTCATCTCTTAAACGTTTGGCTGTATCTCTTATCTTTTTGTGAATTGGATCTTTTTTGAAATCCTGCATCCAGAACACCGTTTCCAGGTATTGATTTCTCATATGGTCTCTAAAAAGTTTATTTATGTCTTCATATGCGGCTAAACGAGGCTTTTCAGAGCCGTGTCCTTCTTCCATTAATTCTTCTACTTTCTTGGCGTATTCTGCTTCGAGTTTGTCAAATGTTTATTTCACGATCAGCTTTCATGGAGATTCTTGATCATCTTCATTGTCAGTGCTTTCGTCCGTGGACTCTTCTGATGTATTAGAGCCGTTACTTTCCTCATTGCTATATGCAGATCGTGATTGGTTTCTTCTGATACGTTGGACTCTGTATCCGATTCAGTTGGCGAAGCATCTTCCATGTCGTGTTTCTGATTCTTGTGGCGAACGAGATTGAAGTGACGATTGGTCGTGTATTCACAAAGGTCGCAGTGATACATTATAGACGTCCCCCTCTCTCTGGATTCGAAGAACGAATGACGATATATTACAGAACAAAGCTTTAAATACGGTCAGATTGGGAATGTTGCTGCTCGCGTGCTCGTTTCACTGCTCGTGTGCTCATTTCGCTGCTCGTGCTGCTCGCGTACTCATCTCGGGAATATTGCTGCTGCTGATGCTGCCGCTGGCATTTCATTGGTTCTAGTTAAAAAACTCTGATCCTGATCCTAAGGTCACAGATGACCCAAATCAAATAACTAAATACCGAAGTTACTGTGAATTTAAATTCTGCATATGCGCATTTCGACAACTTATGTCTCTTCAGTGCAGATAAAATCTTAACATTTGGAAGACCATAAACTCAAAGATGTTAAAAAACTGATAGAGAACAATTAACCAATATGATCTAAATGTAATGCCAAAATCAGCTAAGGACAGAGCTTTGCATGAGGGAGATACTCCTTAGTTTCAACAAAATTTACATGAATTTAGATATTGCAAGGTTCCAAATAGAATCGGCTTTCGGGTCAGCACCGAAGTACTAACTACTGGGCTGGTGAATACCCTCGGGGACTAACAGTCCACCAGCAGTTGTTTTTCTCCAAGTGATATCGCGCTAATACTTTAAGCACAATAGCTTGAAATTTAGACAAAAAATAACACAAAAAGGGTAAAATAGCTCTAAGACAAGGTGAATTCACCTTGTCCTATAGCTATTTTACTGTCCTATGTTATTCAAGCGATTGTTCTTTTAGGTATAGTAGTGTAAGGCTCAGTTAGGATCAATAGAAATGATGATCAGCCCTCGTGCTGTTTTCATCGGTCCCTTTGATAATTGAGCAATTGTACTTTCACTGTATTTTAGAACATTAGATCACACTTGTATTTTCCATGTGAACTAGAGACATTTAGATCTATTTACATGTACATATATATAACTTTGAAGTGAAGAACTACCTATCAAATTCATAGCATTTGACCAGTAACATGCATTGTATTGAATAGTTATATAGATATGAATCTCAAAGTTAATCCTATGTAGAAATTGGCAGTCTTTGGCATGTGCTTGATTTCTAATGACTGTTGGAGTTACCACAATTCAATTGAAATTCCGCAAAAATAACAGTATAAAATTTTATATTGATCAGTATAATCTTGAGGGAACTTGGGTGAAGTTTCCGATAAAAAATTAAAATTAAAAAAATCGAAATGGATCAAACTCTTTGTACATGAAGCTAGACAGTTCATATTGAGAGCTACAAAAAAGATAAAATATTATTCATCCCTGATCAATAACTCCACCAGTTGACTGCTTTTATTTATTCATTTTTTTTGGTGTAATAATGAACATGCTGGAAGACAAACAATTAACTCTGAAGTTTGGTATAAATAACTAAATACCGAAGTTACCGTGAATTTACTTTCTGCATATGCGCATTTCGACAACTTATGTATCTTCATGAATATAAGATCTAAACGCATGAAAAACCATAAAATCAGAGAGGTTAAAAAACTGATAGAGAACAAATAACCAATATGATCTAAATATACAAAATGATGACGCACACGCATGAACAATAATGCACGTATTATCATTAGAAAATTGTGCCAGTATAGTTAGTGTATATTTGAATGAAAATTAAAATATTAAGATTTTCAAATGTGTCCTGTTGCATCATGGGTATGAAAATTCTTCGATTTTAACAACTTGGTAACTTTTTGCCAATTTCAATGTCTTATTATACTAACTGCGGATGGAACGCTCCTTTTTAAAACTTTGATCTTGTCTGCCAATTCATCAAAAATACAACCAAAGAGCCAAGCCACGATTGGGCCAAGACTTTGACATGTTTGAGGCTTTTACAAATCTTGAGGCAGCTGCTAACATACATTTGTATGTTTGATGTACACTTGGATTTAATGTGCAGCTTTTACGTTTGCTGTAATTTATGTTGCATTGCATGTTGGATTTTTGTATACAAATCTTTATTAACATACCAGTACGCAAATGAAAAAACTTTAACCTTGAGAAAAGAATAACTTTTACAAACTGTCAGGTCAGATTAGTTGCTTGTTCTATGTAAAGAAACATGCACATAATTCTGATGAAAAAAAATCACTATATCAGGAGATATCGATAAACAGTCATGGCAGTATACTACATGTAATTTCAAGCACATGAATCCAGGGAGAATCAGTAAATTGTCCACATATTTATTGTTCTTCCTCTTAATGTCACAATAAACGTACATTTTGACTGATTACATCTGCAGCTTACACATCATACATGTACATGTAGCAAAATTCATGGAATTGCAGTACCAAATATATGTAGGAAATTTATATTTATACTCGATAAAAAATGTGCCTCTTTTAGACAGCAAACAAAATTTTTCTGTTTGGACATGGTTTTAATTCCAAAAACAGATTTTTTTCTGCATTTAAACGCCAAAACTATAAGTAAAATATTTGAAGGTACATGTAGATACATTGTTATGTATTACATGCATTGTACCTCTATCTTTACATTTGTCTATCCAAAAAGAGTGTGCAAGTAAGTCACCAGGTTTGACCACATAAGCCTTTTTAGTGCCTTAAAGGAATGGGCTACATTTTTTTTGTATATTAGAACATAATCATAAATGAAATGTTTTAAGAACAAAACAACAGAATACTGGACTTTCTAGATAGGAACTCTCGTGTAATTGAAGGAAGAAACGATCGCCTCGGATATCAGTTAGAAGGAATACTGGATCTCTAAACTTATTGAAATAGATATATACCACATAAAAACAAACTATTTATGAAAATGAAGTGCATTTTAAATTTTTCCTATATGACAATTCTTTAATTTAACTTAATTGACGAAAAAAAAATTACCTGAAGCGCCACAAATCGATTAAACATAAATCACCCTTACCTCATCAGTGTTCATTAATTAGTGATTCCCTCTCAAGGTATTGATGTATTGATTTTTTACATATAAAAATAGATCTGTTATCGGAGTGAACATGATTCAAAAGTCCCGTATTGGAAGAAAGGTTGCAATTGTAGCCATGTGTTCATTACATTTATGGTAGACCATTGACATTTAAAACACAGTTTGAGATGTTACCAAGTATACATGTTAGATACATTCGAATTTCTCTGTCGAAAAACTAAACTTTAATTTCTTTAATTAATTTTTTCCCTTATTTTACTGTGTACGAGAGTTCGATTCCCTCCCTAGGCGATTAAGTACATGCTGGTGCAAAGTGGGCAGATAGCTTATTGGCCCCACACAGTATTAAATACTTCCGGCTTTTATGTTTTGAATATCAGCTGTCTGAAGGTGGTACAATGGTTCAAAATAAAGTGTGATATAAAATTCCATTTTGATATATTATATTGGCAATACAATTTAAGATGTTCCAAAGTAAAAGACACAGGGAAAAACTTATGCATGTATTTGGCATTCCTATTTTCTCTAAGTTCTATACAGGAACTGTCTATATTTTGTTTCTATATAACTGTGTACGAGGGTTCGATTCCCTCCCTAGGCAATTAATAAACTACTTGCAGGTGCAAAATAGGCAGATAGCCTAGTGGCCCTGCACAGTTAAAAGTACTTCTCTGTCTTTTATATTTTTAATATAATTGTCCTGAGGTGGTACAAGGGTTCAAGAAGTGTGAGTTATTGCCAAATAATAATCTGTTGTAAGAGAATGCAAAAAAATAAACTGGAGTCACTTGTTGTATAAGCCCACAATCTTTTTCTGAAAACAAGGAATTTTTGTTGTAAAGTTAGAGACTATTTTCCATATAATTTAAGTTACATCTAATGCAGAAAGAATTTAGATTAATTTAAATATTGCTTGCCTTTGTATAGAACAGTACTTAATTTCTGAAAGAAAAAAAAAGAACAGTGGGTCATCACTTTTATAAATTAAAATCTTGTAATTACCTCCCTTGTTTAAATGTTCTAATATACAAATATGATCCTGACTTATTTAAATGCAAATACTATATATGAATAAAGAGAAACTGGCCCTTTACTAAAGCGTGTACATGTACATAAAATGTAAAAAAAAATTATATAAGACTTGTGTAAAATATAAAAATAAATTCAAAAATGCTAAATTTACTAACTTAAGAACTATACATTATAATGACAAAAAAATACATGTTTTTATTCATCTTTACTACATTCTTTCATGCCACTTGTCTGGCTTGCAAAGAAAATTGTTGAACTAAGACCCATAGGTAGCGTTTAAGGCAAGACTGTGTCAACAAGATGAAAATGCACTGTGATGCTTCATGTATATGGACTAAAACAATGGACTAAAGTGAAGTGACCCGCCATTACCATCTGCCAATAACCGCTATCCGCCAATACCCCATCCGCAAATAAGAATTGATGCGTTCGGTAAAATACTTGGACATTCTGCATGAACTATACCAAAGCACTAAAATTATGTGGTAAAACAGTTTTCAAATAAAAATTGAATTAAAGGCTATTTTCATGGTTAAATTTGGGGTGTCTTCTTCAAGGTCCGCGTTCTATCCATCATCATTTCAGCTAAAAATAACTATGATAGATCTACACAATTAAATTATTTGCACAAACATACAAAACTTATTATTAGATAGTATAATTGAAGGCTACACATATATTTTGTCAGCCTAGAGTCGTACACAAATTTAAGCATCTGTGCTGCTCCGATTTGATTGAAAAAAAGAAGCAAACCCGAGAATAAGAAAAAACTAAGACCCGAATTTTAGCAAGATAAACTCGCAGAGATATAACTATTTTGAGATTATATAATCACACAGTGTAGATAAAATAAAATAAAACTAATATTCTTTATTATGTGCATTTGAACTATAATGTATCATTATCATTTACAGTAAAAAAAGTGTAATAAGCACAACATTGCTTTGGAATCTTTTTGGCCACCCAATCTACAGCTCGGTAATCGGTCTGCCAGCGCACTGATTGGATGAAATTGATTTCTGTTATTTTTATTAAATACTGCATTTAAAAATTACAAATGTCACTTTACTTTCTGCAATAATTTTTTTTAATCTGAAAAAAGGCTTCCCATTAAAAACAAGCAATTTTCTTCAAAACTTCGGATTATTATCTAGAGGTCATAATTAAGGACGGAAGACCAGTGGCAACATATAAGTTTCTGTAGTTGAAATGTTCATCTTTTTAGAAAAAAGGACAGATAAAGTTGTAAAAGGAGGAGATGTTACTATTGTCGCCTATGTAAATTGAATTATACTAGCTTAAAAGTGAACATCTGGACCAGTTTCAAAAAGTGCGGATGGATCCTTCCTGACGTTTCTTCACGTTGGCATTAATATAGCAGGTAGTTGGGTCCAAGGCCTAATAGACGCCACCTAGCTTAGAACCCCTAGACCCGTACGAGAAATTTCCGGTCCGAAATTCGGACGGTACCCTATGAGCGTACATTGAAAAAATCAGATATGGACCAGTTTCAAAAAGTGCTGATGGACCCTTCCTGACGTTTCTCCACGCTGGCAACCATATAGTAGGTAGTTGGGTCCATGGCCTAATAGACGCCACCTAGCCTAGAACCCCTAGACCCGTACGAAAAATTTCCGGTCCAAAATTAGGACGGTACCCTATGAGCGTACATTGAAAAAATCTGATATGGACCAGTTTCAAAAAGTGCGGATGGACCCTTCCTGACGTTTCTCCACGTTGGCATTGATATAGCAGGTAGTTGGGTGCAAGGCCTAATAGACGCCACCTAGGTAAGAGCCCCTAGACCCGTACGAGAAATTTTCGGTCCGAAATTCGGACGGTACCCTATAAGCGTATAATGAACATCTGGACCAGTTTCAAAAAGTGCAGATGAACCCTTGCTGACGTTTCTCCACGTTGGCAACCATATAGCAGGTAGTTGGGTCCAAGGCCTAATAGACGCCACCTAGCCTAGAACCCCTAAACCCGTACGAAAAATTTCCGGTCTAAAATTCGGACGGTACCCTATGAGCGTATATTGAAAAAATCTGATATGGACCAGTTTCAAAAAGTGCGGATGGACCCTTCCTGACGTTTCTCCACGTTGGCAACCATATAGCAGGAAGTTGGGTCCAAGGCCTAATAAACACCACCTAGCTTAGAACCCCTAAACCCATACGAGAAATTTCCGGTCCGAAATTCGGACGGTACCCTATAAGCGTATAATGAGCATTTGGACCAGTTTCAAAAAGTACGGATGGACCCTTGCTGACGTTTTTCCACGTTGGCAACCATATAGCAGGTAGTTGGGTCCATGACCTAATAGACGCCACCTAGCCTAGAACCCCTAGACCCGTATGAAAAATTCCCAGTCCAAAATTCGGACGGTATCCTATGAGGGTATATTGAAAAAATCTGATATGGACCAGTTTCAAAAAGTGCGGATGGACCCTTCCTGACGTTTCTCCACGTTGGCATTAATATAGCAGGTAGTTGGGTCCGACACCTAATAGACGCTACCTAGCTTAGAACCCCTAGACCCGTACGAGAAATTTCCGGCCCAAAGTTCGGACGGTACCCTATAAGCGTATAATGAACATCTAGACCAGTTTCAAAAAGTGCGGATGGACCCTTGCTGACGTTTCTCCACGTTGGCAACCATATAGCAGGTAGTTGGGTCCATGGCCTAATAGACGCCACCTAGCCTAGAACCCCTAGACCCGTACGAAAAATTTCTGGTCCAAAATTCGGACGGTTCCCTATGAGCGTATATTGAAAAAATCTGATATGGACCAGTTTCAAAAGTGCGGATGTACCCTTCCTGACGTTTCTCCACGCTGGCATTAATAAAGCAGGTAGTTGGGTCCAAGGCCCAATAGACACCACCTAGCCTAGAACCCCTTGACCCGTACGAAAAATTTTGGTCCAAAATTCGGACGGTACCCTATGAGCATATATTGAAAAAATCTGATATGGACCAGTTTCAAAAAGTGCGGATGGACCCTTCCTGACGTTTTTCCACGTTGGCAACCATATAGCAGGTAGTTGGGTCCAAGGCCTAGTAGACGCCACCTAGCTTAGAACCCCTAGACCCGTACGAGAAATTTCCAGTCCAAAATTCGGACGGTACCCTATAAGCGTATAATGAACATCTGGACCAGTTTCAAAAAGTACGGATGGACCCTTGCTGACGTTTTTCCACGTTGGGAACCATATAGCAGGTAGTTGGGTCCAAGGCCTAATAGAAGCCTCCTAGTCTAGAACCCCTTCACCCGTACGAAAAATTTCCGGTCTAAAATTCGGACGGTACCCTATGAGCGTATATTGAAAAAATCTGATATGGACCAGTTTCAAAAAGTGCGGATGGACCTTTCCTGACGTTTCTCCACGTTGGCATTAATATAGCAGGTAGCTGGTTCCAAAGCCTTATAGACGCCACCTAGTTTAGAACCCCTAGTCCCGTACAAAAAATTTCCGGTCCGAAATTCGGACGGTATCCTATAAGCGTATAATGAACATCTGGACCGGTTTCAATAAGTGCGGATGGACCCTTGCTGACGCTTCTCCACGTTGGCCATCATATAACAGGTAGTTGGATCCAATGCCTAATAGACGCCAGAAGTGGATGACGCCTCTTTGGCCCGTTAAGTCTATGTTCAAGTTCTTTTTTCGCTCCTGAATTGTGCAGTCGAGCGTGACCAATGATTTCGTTACCTCGTTCCAGCGATATGAACGTAGAGCACAGCAAACGTAGTGTAGCGGTGTGAGAGTGGTGTGACGATGGGTCATTGAATAGCATATTTGACCTTGATCACAACTTGCCCACTTAAAATAGACGAAACCTTTCCCTAACCTAGGCTTTTGTATGTATTATCTTCAACTTATTTTGTTCTATTTCTCCGGAAACTCTTTTATTGTATTTCCTGAACTTGGAGGTGATGTTCTATTGGTTGAGTTGTCTCTCTTGTTTGATCTCTAACCCTTAGCTTTAACCCCTTGTTGTTTCATTAGTGTTTCACGTTTTGTGTGGTTTCGTTTTCTCACCCCAATCGTAACTCTAAAACCTTTTATTTTGGTTTCTGTCCTTGTACTACTTCAGTGTAACCAATGTACTACTTCATTGTAACATTTTTTTCCACTTGCGTTCTTTATGATTTGGTGGTATTTCCTCTATTACACTAATCAAATAATGAACTGATTACAAATGTACACATTTTATTTTCTCCGTCATAAAGCAGTCATTGGTCGGCAAGTCATCCTCATGATGCCTGTACAATTTAAAATCCACAAGGTATCGTTCTTAAATCGTCCATGACAACTCTTTTATCGACCACGATTCTGTAATCTTTGTCCTGATGTACGGTCAGTAATCTCTTTTGGTCCCTCTTCACTTCGTCTCTGTTGCTGGTGATCATATACTTTATCGTATCGAAATTGATCGTTAAGGAGTTCTTGTAGTTGAGAGTGATTCCTCGTACTTTGCATATGGTCGTATATCCGTCTCTGTCGGGTCTGGCTAATTTGTAGGCATAATGTTTTGGTCCATCGGTACGGGTCTGGCTAATTTGTAGGCATAGTTCTTCGGTCCACCGGTAAAGAAATCTGTAATTTTGTTGTCTGGTACTTCGTCTGTAAGATCCTCTAGATAATCGCCCAATTCTGGGATGTAAACAATGGAATCGGTGTCAGCGTGTAGTGCACGAGTGTCCAACTTTTCTAAGTAACTGTAAAGTTTCAGTCTTGCTTGGGCGGTGGTATAAGCAGCTGACAACAATGGTGCCTGCCGAGTCTTCGACAAATCTTTCTTTATACTGATATCTCATTTCCACCATCTCATCACTGACCAAATTAATACTCATGATCACTGGTTAGCATGTCGAAGTATTCTGCAGGATCACAAACATATTTCATTTGCGGTAGGTTGCTTCTCTGTCCGAATTAACCCCAGAAGCTATTCAACATAAGTTAAACCAGTGCTCTCAATCCGTGATTTTTCTTGATGTTATCATAATCTAGAAGAATATACTCCTTTTCGTGGTAGTCTCTGATATACCTCTATTTATCTTCTTCGGTGTTACAGCACTCTGGCTATCCACTCGCTTCCTGTTTCATTTTCAGGAAGATATTGACGTTTTCGGTAAAGAGTCAGCCGACTTTGACGTCGGTTCGTATTGATCCGTGTCGAACTGCCACACTTCGTATATATGTTTAATGATATATCCTTTCTCTAATGCTTTGTTTAGTTCATCGATTACCCAAGTTCCGGTTAATGCTCTTTCCTCGTCTAAGTGTTCACACGATGTTTGTTGATGGGTTTCGGCACACGTTTTGCATAACGTAAACAGTAATTGGTTGTTGATTTTGGCAGTAAGTACTGAGATATAGAGTCCTTTGGTTGGGAAGACTTAACATTTGATGAGTCATTTGTACTCTTGTACACCAGTGAAATTTTCTGTGATGATCTCGGGGTTTCCAATAGGGATTTTTCCGGTTTTGTTGATGTAGGGATATAGTGAGGTGACGTCTGTGTACGATATGTCTTGGTCTTTTTCATACAGTTTGAACGCTTCGGTACGTCCACCGTAAAAGGCGTCTCGTGGTAGTAGTGAGTCGGGACTCTATATGGACCCATTAGGTCTATGTTAAAAGCTATCCAAACTTCCCTCCGAAATTATCGATCGCCTTGATTGATCAATTAGCAGTTTTTTTTAGACCTAGTTCTGTTCGTAATAGCTGTCATTCCGTTTACTTGTATACAGACATGGATCAGGATGTTTTAACCTGTCCCTTAAATATATTTGTTGTTGGGTTTAACGATAACGCCCTACCTCTTCCCAGTTATTCCTCCCATTTTTTCTAATGTCTTTAGTCCCGTCTTCCAGCGTCTTCAACGTAGAGCACCGCAAAGGTAGTGTAGCGGTGTGAGAGTGATGGGACGCTGGGAGATAGGTAGCTAATTATCAAACCCGTAATTCCTACCGTACCCGAATTTTGTCGTAACCTAGGATCCTATCGTACCCATAAACTAGCCAAAACCCATTTTAACCAAATTTTTGTACTTATATTGTATTCTTCTTTGTTTTGTGTTGTAATGGTATTGTAATTTCGTGGTCTTCCATGCTTTCTATTGTTTGAGTTGTCTGTCCCTGTTTGGCTGTCTCATTTTGTTGTGGTCCCCCCTCCAATGTAGCTCTAACCCTTTTTGTCTCTGTATATGTTCTTCTTCATTGTTAGTTTTCTTTTGTTTCTCTGAATGAATTTCCTCTTTGATACTAATAAAATAATACACTAATTACAAATGTACATATTTTATTTTCTCCGTCATAAAGCAGGCATGGGTCGGTGAGTTATCCTCATGCTGCCTGTACAATTTAAATCCATAAGTTCTTATGCTGCCTGTACAATTTAAATCCATAAGTTCTTGTGCTTAGATCTCTTGTCAAATACGATCCCATAGTCTTTGTTTTGATGTACGGTCAGTAACCTCTCCTGGTCCCTCTTTAATTTGAAATCGTCACTTACGGTCCTCGCGGCGTCTTTGTTGTTGGTGATCAAATCTTTCATTTTATCGAAGGTGATCGTTAGAGAGTACCTGTAGTTGAGGGTGATTCCTCGTACTTTACACATGGTCGTATTTCCATTCTTGTCGGTTCTGGCTAGATTGTAGGCATAGGTTTTCGGTCCAACGGGTAGGAATTCTGTAATGTTATTGTCAGGTACTTCATTCGAAATATCTCCCAGATAGTCTCCTAATTCGGGTCTCCACTCTTCCGGTTGAGATGTATATACAATTGAATCTGTGTCGGCGTATAAGGCGCGGTTGCTTCTCTAAGTAACTATACAACTTCAAACGAGCTTGGGCGTTGGTATATGCGGCTATGTCAACATTAGTACGTATATTGGTATCTCATTTCCACCATCTCATCGCTTTCTTAATTAATACCCATGACGAGAATTTGGTCACTGGTTAACACGTCGATGTATTCTGCAGGGTCACATACATATTTGATTCAGGGCAGGTTGCTTCTCTGTCCGAATTTACCCCAGAAGCTGTTTAACATTAACTTGGCTAATGCTCGTAGTCCCGTTTTCTTCCTAATATTGTTGTCATAAAAAATACCCTCGTTTTCGTGGTACTTGCTGATGTATGCACATTTCTCGACTACAGTTTGACACCTTTCAGGCCATCCACTGGCTTCCTGCAGTCCTCCAGTCTTGGTTGCTGGGTCGTACTGTTCCATGTCAAAATTCCATACTTTGTATAGCTGCTGAATTTTATATCCATTTTCCAAAGTTTTTTTGACTTATCGGTGACCCAAGTTCCGATCAGTGCTCGTTGCTCAACGGTGTGTTCACATTGAACTCGCCACAGGGTTTACACAACGTAAATAATAACTTGTTATTGATTTTGGAAGGAAGTACTGGAATGTAAAGTCCTCTCGGCGGGATGACTTTACATTTGATGAGTCCTTCGTATTGTAGAATGTCCCTGAAGTTTTTTGTGATGTTTTTGGGGTGTCCAACATGTATTTTGCCAGTCTTATTGATGTAGGGATGTCTGCATACGATATGTTCTGGTCTTTTTCATACAGTTTAAACGCTTCGGTACGTCCACCATAAAAAGCGTCTTGGAGTCCCAACGGAGTGGTGATCACTTCTACTTGTTGGATAAAGTTTTTTAAACTTTCATTTTTCCTAACCTTTTTGTCAAACTCACATTCCAATTTACCAATGTAGATGTAACCATGGTCTTCCAAATATCGCTTTTTCTCCAGAGTGCATTGATGAAGATCTCCCATTGTCATACCGTTGACTTGATTGACGGTGCTGGCACTATACATTGTAACAGTGTTAACAGCCGTGCAAAAACTTTCCGTTAAACTCCAATACGTATTTTCCATGTGGTTCTCGTAGTGCCCGTCCACTTTATAGTGTCCGATTTGTTTCTCTCCTCCATTTCTTTGATGCTGTATATGGACTCCTTCTGTTGCTGATAGGTATTTGATCCATTGCATGGCTTTGATAGAATGTTTTTCTTCCGGATGGTATCCTTGGGCTGGGATTAACCAGATGGTGTCCTATCCGGAGAATTTTTTTTCTGAATACAAAGTTGCAAGCTAATGCTATGGTGATGCATTGTTGGTACGGATCGATTCCTCCCTGTCGATCGGAGGCTGTCATCTCCAAGAACAGTTGTGTAAATGTTAAGCAAGCTCTTCTCAATATGTCTACGTCGGAGCGGCAGTAACCAAGTAGTTGTTTTTGAAAATCAAAAGTCTGTCGGTAATTTGCATCGCACCATTCGAAGAACTCCTGTTCTTTTGTTTCATTCCGTCGGGTTGGTAAAATCTCAAATCAAGTAAGTGGTTAAGTACGACTGATTGGTTTTCCTTTCTGCTGAACTGGTGCCGGAAATATCCTTTCTACAATTCCGTCAATTCAAACATATGAGGTAGGTCGGCTACATCCACGGGTAAAAAGTTGATGGGGTCTATCATCCGATTGCGACATCCTGGTATTTCGATGTACAAGTTCTTGGTTCCGTTTGCTATGATCGTTGGCGTTACTCTTTGTCGATACAAATACCCTAGTATTGGTAACGAATCGTAACCTTTAAAGTTGTGTGCGAAAACGGTAGCCCCTTCGTTTGTCCGAATAATAACCAAGTGTTCAGTTGTGTTAGGCTCTGCAAACACTAATTCGCTCTTCCCACAAGCCTGACATATGATGTCTTTATCTACGTTTCGATCCATGCATCTCGAACAGACTTTGTGTACAACGCATAAATTAGGTCTGTGTGCTCAAAAGTCCCACACTTCATGGATTTTCAGTGAGTACACTTGCCGTTGACGTCAGGCGAGTATTCCTCATTGCACTGGACTAGATCATCTTGGATGCATTCAAAATTGAAGAAAAATGTATGTCTGTTTCTTTTGCTTATCATTGGTGTCCACAAGTAACATATAGCAATAATGTTCGGACGGATAGTAAACTCTACAGGTCTTGCAGTAGACGTTTTCACAGGTATGATCTCCCCTGCGTTTGTTGACAGTTTGTCCGCAGTTCTTACATTTATAATAAGTTTTGCACGTCCGAATGGTGTCGTCTTTTTATGAAGATCGAAGAAAATAATTCCTTTAGAGTATCTCCCACAATCAGTACATAATATCCAGTCATCTTCTACTGGGTCGTGAACCTTTCTACAGTATTGGCATACGTTGTTGAATATGTGTTCTTGTTTGGTATCGTATCCTTTGTTACAATCGGAAGAGAAGAGGTTACGTCCCAAGAAGGCAGTTATACTGGTAATGACATGGTTGTCGTGATAGTACAAGTACATTTTTTCTCTTCTCTAGATCCGTAATATATGATACCATTTAAATGTTCCTGTGATATGACATGTACTTGATACTCCGGTAGAATCGCTTGGAATTGATTGATTTCGTCTATGCCACATTTTTGTAGAGGTACTTTTGCTCTATCGTGTAGTTCTAATGCCGATTCCATCTGGATATATTTGCCTTGTCGAATAGAGTTCCATTGCTCGTATTCGTCTATCTTGGCATTTGCTGTCACGATGGCCATGGAACAAGAAAGTTAATCATTATTTTTTATTTGAATGATGCAACACTTTTCTTTAAGGAACCTCTCGGTGTCCACGTATGCACATCTCTTTCTGGTACCGCCCACAGGAAGACTATCACGATTGATATATAATTGAACACTCTGATCAAGGACGAATTGTTCGTTAGACTGTAACACTCGTTCTATTTCTGTTAATAGCAGCTCGCCTGTAACCTGTCCCACTTGCATGAACGGTAGTCTGATAGGGCAATCCAGGTCGGGGCATTCAAGAGTGACTTGTACCAAATCTTATTTCATTCCGCTGTTGAGGTCTAATAAAATGGAGTCGAACGGTATTTGTAATTTTTTTTCAGAATATCGGGAACACTCTGGACGCTTAATTTTTGAAAGGTGACTCGGTACTCTGTCGACTCAGTGTTGAAGCGAGGTATTTTCTTTCCTTTCTCCTTTTCAATGATGTAATTTTGATCAGGTTTACTAACATCTAAGGATTGAATAGGTGATCGGAATCCAATTTTATGTTTTTGTTTCTGGTGCTCATATAGGTTATCTTTGCTTCTATACAATAATCCACACTCGGTGCATGGGAAGTAGTTGTCGTTGTCGTGTTTTCTTTCGTGTCTAAGTTATCTTTTCTAGTGAAACGCTTGAGGCATATTAGACAGCTTGAGGCATTATGATCTTTATTCAAACGGTTATGCTTCATTAACTGGCTCCTTCTGACAAAGATTTCTTCACAATATCCACATGAATGCATCTGCAAAAGATAAACACATTACTATCCATGCATTATTGATTACTTATTTGGTTTCAAAACTTTAATTTCAAAACTTCGTGATTTGACTACAATGCTATTTAAATTTATTTTCAATTTACTTACCTTTGTTCTGTTTATTTTCTGTGGAAATGTCTGTTCATTTTGGCTGTTAGTTGCAGAACGACAATGTTGATCAATGCGTCTAATTTCAAACGGGTAGACGCGATGTAACGACGGTTCTGACTGGTCGGTTATTTTAGTTGCGGGCTATGTGATCAGTCCATTATTTTGTGTTCTGCTTGGCTGGATTTATCACAATCAGAATCTGATTGGTTGAATTCCCTGCAATTTGATTGGTCGGTTCATTTCTCTATTGTTATATAATGACTTCATGTTTCTTTTAATAGATCAAATATTCCAGAAAATTATGCAATCGATCCATTGCGTTAATTATTTTACAGGTGTACGGATTGATTAATCTATTAAATTATTTGGACACGAATCATAAAAAGAGGGTTTCGTCTGTGAATATCTTATGAATTGAATTATTATTGAGTTTCTTATTTTGTTTTAAATGTCTATTGATTTGTTTTTCTAACGATTTTCATATTTTTTTAATGTCCAACACAATTTACAGATATTTATCCTATTTTATTCTTATTTTCCACACTTTACCCTCTTTCTTCTATTTTTTAACTCCTAAACCTGTATATGGACTCCTCCTTTTAACTCCTGTATCCTCTCTACGCACTCCTCTTCTGACTCTTTAGCCTCAGTTTTTCTTATAATATATATATAAGTTTTAACACCCAAATACTCATATTTAACTCCCATTTTCTAAAAGATTCTTAATTCATTGAAATAATGACTCCCTATTTCCGATAAAAATAAAACTTTACGTGATTTGTTCATACTTTTGCATGTTTTGTTTGTTTTGTTCAACTGTTTTGTACATATTTTTTTTCTTATTTGTTTAAATTTAACACACGCGTTTTGCTAAATTTAACATTTTTATAACTATTGTGAGTTTTATTTCACATGTTTGAAACATTTTGTACGCATTTTTTAATTTGATTTTTATTTTGTTTATATTTCATCAACCTTGATTCGGTATTTGTAGCATTTTCATGAATATATTTTGTTTGTGTTTAATGTTTTTGTACAAATTTTTGTTTCAGCTAAGGTTTTTGTAAATTTATTTAAAAAGTGTTAGTTCAGAATGGTGTAAATTTTCTTTTACTTTGTGTTTTTGTATAACTTTATGTTCTTTTTATGTTACTTTGGTTAATTTTTTCAGACTAATTTGTGGTGTTGTTAAATTTTTTCTCTTTTTATTTTTTGTTTTTACGTTCAAATTTTACATTTTGCTGATATTTTCGTACTTTTTCGATGAATTCAATGGTGGTGATGATTCTTTGGTTTCAGTGGTTGTGGTGATTGCTGCTGCTGCTGTTAAGTGGTGTGATATTATTGCTGCTGCTCGGTGGTGTGGGATATTGCTACTTTTGCCACAGTAGTAGGAGTTATATTGGGAAGGGTTTAATTACACTTGTGACGTTACTCAAGGGATCATAAGAATAACAAAGTCATTATCAATTTCATATTTAATTTTCTCCGTCATGACACAGGCATGCGTCGGAGATCCACGTGCAGTTTTAACATTGTATCTGAAGTTAAAGTCCATTCAACTCCGTGTTGATTTCTCCTGTATCTTGTTGGTTCGAGATTTGTACTGTTCCAAAGAAGCTGTTCTTTTGTTCGTTCAATGTTGGCTCTATCTCCATTGTGATGGTTTAGCCATTTTTGGTGGTCGGTTGGGCTGGAGCGTCTTCTCTACTTTGATGCTTGGTACGTTGGTGACGTAATAATGCGTCCTTTCTATTGTATATCTGTCCACTTTCTTCGCAACGAAACGTGTGGGACTTGAATCTAAGTGTATTCATGTGTCGTTGGAGATCAACGTTAGGTGGCATATCGAGCACTTTCGTCTTAGTGGGTGACTTCTTTCAGTCTGGTGGTAAGGGGTTTTTCTTGACATCTATTAGAGTCTTGCTGTTTTCATTGCACAATTTCGTCACAGTGGCTGACTCCTTCTCTTTTTCTGACAATAAGAAGCAGTTCTGAACATCTTATAGAGTCTTGCTGTTTTCATTGAGATTCTCTTTCGGCTCCTTGAACTTAATTATGTCTCCCTGTGTAAAACAGTTCCTCACTTCTGTTAACGTATGCTCAGTTTAAAGGTTAGAAGCAAATGGAAACTTCAATCGTTGTGGCTTGTTATATGGGAGGTTTAGGTTGATTGATTTATTGATTGACCCCCTGTCAAAATTCAGGGATCCCTTACAGCCATACCATAAGAAAAAGGACTTCATAAATATGATCATTGGTTTAGAGTGACAAAGATACCCAGAAAACATATATCACACAGCTATTTAAGTATATTTTGTGAAATTCACTAAATGACCCCCTGTCAAAATTTTGGACCCCTTGTAGCACCGATACTATTTGAGATAGGACTTGATTAATGTGACTATTCAATTTAGATGCATAAAAGTACCCCATAAACATATATAGCATCGCTATAGTACTTCACTTAGAAAAATTTGTATTTTGTGTCATTTCCGAAATTTTGGACCCGTCGTAACACCCCTACCATTAAAGATACGATCACAAAAATGTCACAATCGTTTTAAAAGCAAAACTCTATAAGATGTCAAGAACAACCCCTTACCACCAGACTGAAAGAAGTCACCCACTAAGACGAAATTGCGGGATATGCCATCAAACGTTCAGTCGACGAGATCATCTCCAACGACACATGAATACACATAGATTCAAGCCGCACAAGTTTCGTTGCGAACAAAATGGGTGATATGCGTTAGAAAGGATGGATTATTAAGTCACCAACGTACCAAGCATCAAAGTAGAGAAGACGCTCCAGTCCAACCGACCACCAGAAATGGCTAAACCATCACAATGGAGATAGAGCTAATATTGAACGAACAAAACAACAACTTCTTTGAAACAGTACAAATCCCGAACTAACAACATGCAGAAGAAATCAAGACGGAGTTGAATGGACTTTAACTCCAGATACAGCGTAAAAACTGCACGTGGATCTCCGACCCGTGCCTGTCTCATGGCGTGGAAAATGAAATATGAAATTGATAATGACTTTGTTATTCTTATGATCCATTGAGTCACGTTACAAATGTAATTAATCCCTTCCCAATATAACCCCCACTACTGTGGCAAAGTAGCAATATCCCACACCACCGAGCAGCAGCAGCAGCAGCAATAATGTCACACCACTAAACAGCTGCAACAGCAGTCACCACCACCACTGAAACCAAAGAATCATCACCATCACCACTGAATTCAGCCAAAAAGCGCGGAAATATCAGGAAAATGTAAAATTTTAACGAAAAACAAAATATAAAAAGAGAAAAAACTTTAACAACAGCACAAAAAAATTTACAAAATTAACATAAAAAGCACATAAAGTTATACAAAAACACAAATTAAAACAAAATTTAAACCATTCTGAACTAAAACTTTTAAAGAAATATTACCAAAACCTTAACTGAAACAAAAAAAAAAGATGTTAGCAAAAACATTAAATACAAACAAAATATATTCATGAAAATTCTAAAAATACCGAAACATTTGTGATAAAATACATTTTATTTATAAACATAATGAAAAAAAAAAACGTACAAAAGTTTTCAAACATGTGAAATAAAACTCACTATAGTTATAAAAATGTTAAATTTAGCATAATGCATGTTACAAATAAAATAGACAAATCTTGAAAAAATTATGTACAAAATAGTAAAACAGAACAAACAAAACATGTAAAAGTAAGAACAAATCATGTAAAATTGTTATTTTTATTAGAAATTGGTAGTCATTATTTCAATGAATTAAGAATCTGAAACAAAATGGGAGTCAAACATTAGTATTTGGGAGTGAAAACTTGAATATTTATAATAAAAACCGAGGAGGAGTGCATAGAGAGGATATAGGAGTTAATAGGTCAGCGGAGGAGTCCATATACAGGTTATAGGAGTTAAAACATTAAAGAATGAGGGTAAAGTGTGGGAAATAAAATTAAAAACAGGATAAACATTTGTAAATTGTGTTGGACATTGAAGAACATTTATGAAAATCGTAGAAAAACAAATAAATAGACATTTAAAACATACTAAAAGCTCATTAATAATTCAATTCATAAGATATTCACAGATGATGCACTCTTTTTATGATTCGTGTCCAAATAATTCAATAGAATCATCGATCCGTACACCTGGAAAATAATTAACGCAATGGATCGATTGTATCATCTTCTGGAATATTTGATCTATTAAAAGAAACATGACGTCATTATATTACAATAGGGAAATGAACCGACCAATCAAATTGCAGGGAATTCAACCAATCAGATGCCGAATTTGTGATAAATCCAGCCAATCAGAACACAGAATAATCAACTAATCACAAAGCCCATAACTAAAATAACCGACCAATCAGAACCGTCGTTACAACGCGTCTACCCGTATAAAATTAGACGCATCGATCAACTTTGTCATTCTGCAACTAACAACCAAAACGAACAGACGTTTCCACAGAGAATAAACGGGACAAAGGTAAATGAATTGAAAATAAATTTCAATCACATAATAGTCGAATCACGAAGTTTTGAAATTAAAGTCTTTGAAACAAAATTGTAATCAATAATACAGATCTATAAATATTAATCAATAATGCATAAATAGTAATGTGTATTACCTTTTGCAGATGCATTCTTTGTCAGAAGGAACCAGTTAATGAAGCATTACCGTTTGATTTAAGATTATAATGCCTCAACCTGTCTAATTTGCCTCAAGCGTTTCACTAGAAAAGATAACTTAGACACGAAAGAAAACACGACAACGACAACTACTTCCCATGCACCGAGTGTGGATTATTGTATAGAAGCAAAGATAACCTATATGAGCACCAGAAACAAAAACATTAAATTTGATTTGGATCACCTATTCAACCCTTAGATGTTAGTAAACCTGATCAATATAACATCATCGAAAAGGAGAAAGGAAAGAAAATACCTCGCTTCAACACTGAGTCGACAGAGTACCGAGTCCCCTTTCAGAAATTAAGCGTCCAGAGTGTTCCCGATATTCTGAAATAAGTCAACCGTTCATTCAAGTGAGACCTACTATTAACAGAAATAGAACGAGTGTTTCAGTCCAACGAACAATTCTTCCTTGATCAGAGTGTCCAATTAAATATCAATCATGTTAGTCTTCCTGTGGGCGGTAGCAGATAGAAATGTGCAGACGAGGACACCGAGAGGTTCCTTTAAAGTGCTGCATCATTCAAATAAAAACTAATAATTAACTTTGTTGTTCCAGGGCCATCGTGACGGCAAAAGCCAAGATAGACGAATACGAACAACGGAACTCTATTCGACAAGGCAAATATATCCAAAAGGAATTGGCATTAGAACTATATGATAGAGCGAAAGTCTGACAAACTGCGTACAAACTGTCAACAAACGCAGGGGAGATCATACCTGTGAAAACGTCTACTGTAAGACCTGTAGAGTTTACTATCCGTCCGAACATCATTGCTATATGTTACCTGTGGACACCAATGATAAGCAAAAGAAACAGACATACATTTTCTTCAATTTTGAATGCACCCAAGATGATCTAGTCCAATGCAACGAGGAATACTCGCTTGACGTCAACGGCAAGTGTACTCACTGCAAACCCATGAGGTGTGGGCTTTTGAGCATAGACCTAATTTATGCGTCGTACACAAAGTCTGTTCGAAATGCATGGATCGAAACGTAGATAAAGACAGCATATGAAAGGCTTGTGGGAAGAGCGAATAAGGGTTTGCCGAGCCTAACACAACTGAATACTTTTGTAAATGGTTATTTTGCGGAGACAACGAAGGGGCTACCGTCATCGCACACAACTTTAATATACATCGCAAACGAATACCGAAGCAAGTACGAGGAAAGGAGAAATTCTAAAATCATAAATTCAAAATCACGGCAATTCACAGTAACACGAATTGAGACATTATGACAAGACAAAACAAATAATGAAAAAAGAACAAGAACGCCACAAAACTAAAGCACTAGCAGTGTGAACCCCCTATAAAAACTGAGGTATCATCAGGTGCTCCGGAAGGGTAAGCATAATCTGCTGCACGCGTGGCACCCGTCACACTGCCAGTGAAAAGTCCGGTTTTATCACAGTCGGTGTTAGTCAGTCCGGTAACAAACTCTGGATCTACCCAAAGATATCTGTTCTCATTTGTGAAACAGAAACATTGTAATGGTCTGTCAAATCGTGGTGACGACCGTAAAACTTCTGTAGTGACAATTGCAACAGTGAATGAACATACCTTGATGTATAAGTTTTTGAGACAGTCATTTCGCTCTGTTGGCAAAATCGCTGTACAAACTACAGGCACGGCAATAGCGAATGAGTTGTGAAATGTACACGCAATATACCGACGAAGTGGGGATATTACTGCTCAAAAACGGGAAGTTTACTATTGGAAAGTCGAAATCATCACGCTTGTCGTAAAGTTTTGTTTTCAGACGTCCGTAACCTTTTTAAAGGTTAAAAGGTTTTAAAGGTCCGTAACCTTTTTAATCGTAACCTTTTTAAAGGTTACGATTCGTAATCAATACTAGGGTATTTGTATCAACAAGGAGTAACGCCAACGATCATACTAAACAAAACCACGAACTTGTACGCCGAAGTACCAGGCTGTCACAATCTGATGATAGATCCCATCAACTTTTTACCCATGGCTGTCACCGACCTACCTCATATGTTTGAATTGACGGAATTGAAGAAAGGATATTTCCTGCACCAGTTCAAAAGAAAGGAAACCAAATCAGTCGTACTCAACAACTTACCTGATTTGAGATTTCATCAACCCGACGGAATGAAAGAAAAGAACAGAGCTTCTTCGAATGGTACGATGGAAATTACCAACATACTTTTGATATTCACAAAGAACTACTTGGTTACTGCCGCTCCGGCGTAGACATATTAAGAAGAGCTTGCTTAACATTTAGACAACTGTTCCTGGAGATGACAGCCTCCAACGGACAGGCGGGAATCGATCCGTACCAACAATGCATCACCAAAGCATCAGCTTGCAACTTAGTATTCAGGAAAAAAATTCTCCAGATAGGACACCATCGGGTTTATCCCAGCTCAAGGATACCATCCGGAAGAAAAACATTCTATCAAAGCCATGCAATGGATAAAATACCTATCAGCAACAGAAGGAGTCCATATACAACATCAAAGAAATGAAGGAGAGAAACAAACCGGACCCTATAAGGTGGACAGGCACTACGAGAACGAAAACGAAAAATACGTATTGGAGTTTAACGGAAAGTTCTGGGACGGCTGTTAACATTTATAGTGCCAGCACCGTCAATCAAGTCAACGGTATGACCAGTATGACCATGGGAGATCTTCATCAACGCACTCTAGAGAAAAAGCGATATTTGGAAGACCATGGTTACATCAACATTGGTAAATGGGAATGTGAGTTTGACAAAAAAGTTAGGAAAAATGAAAGTTTAAGAAACTTTATCCAACAAGTAGAAATGATCACCACTCCATTTGAACTCCGAGACGCTTTTCATGGGGGACGTACCGAAGTGTTTAAAATATAACAAAAAGACCAGAACATATCGTATGCAGACTTCACCTCATTGTATCCCTACATCAATAAAATACGTTGGACACCCCCAAAACCATAAAAAAACTTCAGGGACATTCCACAATACGAAGGACTCATCAAATGTAAAGTCATCCCACCGAGAGGACTATACATTCCAGTACTTCCTTCCAAAATCAATAACAAGTTATTATTTACGTTGTGTAAACCCTGTGGCGAGTTCAATATGAACACACCGATGAGCAACGAGCACTGATCGGAACTTGGGTGACCGACGAAGTCAAAAAAGCTTTTGAAAATGGATATAAAATTGAGCAGATATACGAAGAATGGAATTTTGACATGGAACAGTACGACCCAGCAACGAAGACTGGATGACTTTTTACCTTCTAAAAAAATGAAGCAGGAGGCCAGTGGATGGCCTGAAAGGTGTCAAACTGTAGACGAGAAATGGACATACATCAGAAAGTACCACGAAAAGGAGGGCATTTTTCTTGATTACAACTGTTAGGAAGAACCCAGGACTACAAACATTAGCCAAATTAATGTTAAACATCTTCTAGGGTAAATTCGGACAGAGAAGCAACCTGCCCTTAATCAAATATGTATGTGACCCTGCAGAATACTTCGACATGTTAACCAGTGACCAAATTCTCGTCATGGGTAATAATTAAGTGGGCGATGAGATGATGGAAATGAGATACCAGTATAAAGAAGAGGTCTCCAAGGACATCGGACGTACTAATGTTGTCATAGCCTCATATACCAACGCCCAAGCTCGTTTGAAGTTGTATAGTTACTTAGTGAAGTTGAGCACCCTCCTTTTATACGCCGACACAGATTCCATTGTATATACATCTCAACCGGAAGAGTGGAGACCCGAATGAGGAAACTATCTGGGAGATCTTACGAAAAAGAGTACCTGACAATAAAATTACAGAATTCGTGACCGGTGGATCGAAAAACTATGCTTACAAACTAGCCAGACCCGACAAGAATGGAAATACGATCATGTGTAAAGTACGAGGAATCACCCTCAACTACAGGAAATCTCTAACGATCACCTTCGATACAATGAAAGATCTGATTACCAACAACAAAGACGCCGTGAGAACCGTTACTGACGATTTCAAATTAAAGAGAGACCAGAAGAGGTTACTGCCGTACATCAAAACAAAGACTACATGATCGTATTTGACAAGAGAGACGTCATGGATGATCTTACCACAAGAACTTATGGATTTAAATTGTACAGGCATCATGGGGATAGCTCACCGACCAATGACTGCTTTATGACGGACAAAATATAATATGTACATTTGTAATTGGTTTATTATTTCATTAGTATCAAAGAGGAAATACATTAAGAGAAACAAGAGAAAAATAACAATGAAGAAGTACATATACAGAGACAAAAAGGGTTAGAGTTACATTATGGGGAGGGCACCAGAAAAGGAGACAACCAAACAAAGACAGACAACTCAAACAATAGAAAAGCATGAAAGACCACTTAATTGTAATACCATAACAACAAAAAACAAAGACGAATACAATATAGGTACACAAATTTGGTAACAATGGGTTGTGGCTAGTTCATGGGTACGATAGGGTGGCTACGTTATGGCCAAAGTGGGGTATGGTAGGAATTATGGGTTTAATAATTACCTAACTATCTCCCAGCGTCCCGCCACTCTCACACCACTACACTACCTTTGCGGTGCTCTACGTTGAAGACGCTGGAAGACGGGGCTAAAGACATGAAACAAAATGGGAGGAATAACTGGGAAGGGGTAGGGCTTTGTCGTTAAACCCAACAACAAATATATTTAAGGAACAGGTTAAAACATCCTGATCCATGTCGGTATACAAGTAAACGGAATGACAGTTATTACGAACAGAACTCGGTCTAAAAAACTGATAATCGATCAATCAAGGCGATCGATAATTTCGGAGGGAAGTTTGGATAGCTTTTAACATAGACCTAATGGGTCCATAGAGGCACAACTCACTACTACTACGAGACGCCTTTTACGGGTGACGTACCGAAGCGTTCAAACTGTATGAAAAAAACCAAAACATATCGTACACAGACGTCAACTCACTGTATCCCTACATAAACCAAACCGGAAAATCCCTTTTGGAAACCCCGAGATCATCACAGAAAATTTCACTGATGTACAAGAGTACTAATGACTCATCAAATGTAAAGTCTTCCCACCCAAATGACTCTATATCCCAGTACTTCCTGCCAAAATCAACAACAAATTACTGTTTACGTTATGCAAAACGTGTGCCGAAACCCATCAACAAACATCTTGTGAACACTTAGACGAGGAAAGAGCATTGACCGTAACTTGGGTAATCGATGAACTAAACACAGCTTTAGAGAAAGGATACGGATCAATACGAACCGACGTCAAAAGTCGGTGGACTCTTTACTGAATACATCAACATCTTCCTGAAAATGAAACAGGAAGCGAGTGGATGACCAGAGTGGTGTAACACCGAAGAAGATAAATAGTGGTATATCAGAGAGTACCGCGAAAAGGAGGGTATTCTTCTAGATTATGATAACATCAAGAAAAATCACGGATTGCGAGCACTTGCTTCACTTATGTTGAATAGCTTCTGGGGTAAATGCGGACAGAGAAGCAACCTACCGCAAATAATATATGTTTGTGTTCCTGCAGAATACTTCGACATGCTAACCAGCGACCCAATTCTCTTCATGAGTATTAATTTCGTCAGCGATGAGATGGTGGAAATGAGATATCAGTATAAGAAAAAAATCGTGGAAGACTCGGCACGCACCAATGTTGTCATAGCCGCTTATACCACCGCCCAAGCAAGACTGAAACTTTACAGTTACTTAAAAAAGTTGGACACTCGTGCACTATATGACACCGATTCCATGTTTACACATCGCAACCTTGAGAATGAATCCCAGAATTGGGCGATTATCTAGAGGATCTTACAGACGAAGTACCAGACAACAAAATTACAGATTTCGTTACCGGTGGACCAAAGAACTATGCCTACAAATTAGCCTGACCCGTACCGGTGGACCAAAAATTTATGCCTACAAATTTGCCAGACCCGACAAAGACGGATATACGACCATATGCAAAGTACGAGGAATCACTCTCAACTACAAGAACTCCTTAACGTTCAGTTTCGATACGATAAAGTATATGATCACCAACAGCAGAGACGAAGTTAAGGCTGTTACTGACAATTTCAAAATAAAGAGGGACCAAAAGAGATTACTGACCGTACATCAGGACAAAGATAACAGAATCGTGTTTGATAAACGAGTTGTCATGGACGATTTAAGCACGAGACATTTTGGATCTTAAATTGTACAGGCATCATGAGGATGACTCGCCGACCCATGACTGCTTTATGACATAGAAAATAAAATACAAAATGTATGTACATTTCTAATTAGTTAATTATTTAATTAGTGCAATAGAGGAAATACCACCAAATCATAAAGAACGCAAGTGGAAAAATGTTACAATGAAGTAGTACATTGGTTACACTGAAGTAGTACATGGACAGAAACAAAAAAAAAAGGTTTTAGAGTTACGATTGGGATAAAAAACGATCACAAACAAAACTTGAGAACGAAACACTAATGAAACAACAAGGGGTTAAAGCTACGGATTAGAGATCAACTTAATCATGTTTTTTAACTGTTCTTTGCTCTGGAAATATTCTATGATCTTGCTGATTATAACATGTATCAATTGGCTGGAGTCACTACAAATTATAAGGCACTATTTTTTATAGTACTATTTTCGTGGTCTGTCAAATATTGGCGTATTGAAATAGTGAAGTGCCCCCTGACAATATTATGGCTTTGACATTTTACACAATCTGGGCACATAGAAGCTATAGTTAGTCGTCATATAAGCGGGAGGTTGATGCATCATTAAACCTGGTTTAACCCACCATTTTATTTATAAAATGCCCGTTCCAAGTCGGGAATATGACGGCTTGCCAAAAATGTTCTGTGTTGGATTGTGTTTCCCTGATTTAGTCGACTGTTATACGGATTTTCCTTACTGGTCTCTTCCTTTGATCGTTTCGGACTTTTATTGTCACTTTCATTCAAACAAGGGAGACAACTCAAACAATAGAAAATCACGTCCAAGGAAATACAATAAAAGAGCTTCCGGAGTAATAGAACAACACAAAGTTGAAGATAATACGAGTTCATTACATACAAAGGCCTAGGTTAGGGTTAGATTTCGTGTATCTTTAAGCGGGAGAGTTAGTATCAAGATCAAATATGTTATTTAATGACCCATCGTCACACCACTCTCACACCGCTACACTACCTTTGCGGTGCTCTACGTTCATGACGCTGGAAAGAGGGTACAAAATCATTGGTCACGCTCGACTGCACAATTCAGGAGCAAAAAATGTACTTCAACATAGACTTAACGGGGTCATACAGGCGTCATCAAATACTGGAGTCTCTTAGGCATTGGATCCAACTACCTCTTATATGACTGCCAACCTGGAGAAGCGTCAGCAAGGGTCCATCCGCACTTTTTGAAACTGGTCAAGATGTTCACTATACGCTCACAGGTTACCGTCCGAATCTCGGGCCGGAAATTTTTCCTACGGGTCTAGGGATTCTAGGCTAGGTGTTGTCTATTAGAATTTGAACTCAACTACCTGCTATATTAATGCCAATGTGGAAAACGTCAGGAAGGGTCCATCCGCACTTTTTGAAATTGGTCCATATCAGATTTTTTCAATATACGCTCATAGGGTACCGGCGGAATTTGAACCGGAAATTTCTCGTACGGGTCTAGATGTTCTATGCTAGGGAGCGTCCATTAGGCCTTGGACCCAACTACCTACTATATGATTGCCAACGTGAAGAAACGTCAGGAAGTGTCCATCCGCACTTTTTGAAATTGGTCCATATCAGATTTTTTCAATATATGCTCATAGGGTACCGTCCGAATTTTGGAAATTTTTCGTACGGGTCTAGGTGTTCTATGCTAGGTGGCGTCTATTAGGCCTTGGACCCAACTACCTGCTACATTATTGCTCACGTGGAGAAACGTCAGCAAGGGTCTATCCGCACTTTTTGAAACTGGTCCAGATGTTCATTATACGCTAAGAGGATACCGTCCGAATTTCGGCCCGGAAATTTTTCATACGGGTCTAGGGATTCTAAGCTAGGTGGCGTCTATTAGGCCTTGGATTTATCTACCTGCTTTATCAATGCCAACGTGGAGAAACGTTAGGAAGGGTCCAGCCGCACTTTTTGAAATTGTTCCATATCAGATTTTTTTCAATATATGCTCATAGGGGACTGTCCGAATTTTCGACCGGAAATTTTTCGTACGGTTCTAGGTGTTCTATGCTAGGTGGCGTCCATTAGGCCTTAGACCCAACTACCTGCTACATGATTGCCCGCGTGGAGAAACGTCACAAAAGGCCCACCCTCACTTTTTGAAACTGGTCCAGATGTTCACTATACGCTTAGAGTGTACCGTCCGAATTTCGGCCTGGAAATTTTACGTACGGGTCTAGGGATTCTAAGCTAGGTGGCTTCTATTATGCCTTGAATTCAACTACCTGCTATATCAATGCCAACGTGAAGAAACGTCAGGAAGGGTCCATCCGCACTTTTTGAAATTGGTCCATATGAGATTTTTTCAATATATGCTCATAGGGTACCGTCCGAATTTTGGACCGGAAATTTTTCGTACGGGTCTCGGTGTTCTATGCTAGGTGGCGTCCATTAGGCCTTGGACCCAACTACCTGCTACATGATTGCCAACGTGTAGAAACGTCAGCAAGGGTCCATCCGCACTTTTTGAAACTGGTCCAGATGTTCACTATACGCTTAGAGGGTACCGTCCGAATTTCGGCCCGGAAATTTTTCGTACGGATCTAAGGATTCTAAGCTAGGTGTCGTCTATAAGGCCTTGAATTCAACTACCAGCTATATCAATGCCAACGTGGAAAACGTCAGCAAGGGTACATCCGCACTTTTTGAAATTGGTCCATATCAGATTTTTTCAATATATGCTCATAGGGTACCGTCCGAATTTTGGACCGGAAATTTTTCGTACGGGTCTAGGTGTTCTATGCTAGGTGGCGTCCATTAGGCCTTGGACCCAATTACCTGCTACATGATTGCAAGCGTGGAGAATCGCCAGCAAGGGTCCATCCGCACTTTTTGAAACTGGTCCAGATGTTCACTATATGCTTAAAGGATACCGTCCGAATTTCGGCCCGGAAATTTTTCGTACGTATCTACGGATTCTAAGCTAGAGGGCGTCTATTAGGCCTAGAATTCAACTACCTGCTATATGAATGCCAATGTGGAGAAACGTCAGGAAGGGTCCATCCGCACTTTTTGAAATTAGTCCATATCAGATTTTTTTAAATATATGCTCATAGGGTACCGTCCGAATTTTATACCGGAAATTTTTCGTACGGGTCTCGTTGTTCTATGCTAGGTGGTGTCCATTAGGCCTTTGACCCAACTACCTGCTACATGATTGCCAACGTGGAGAAACGTCAGGAAGGGTCCATCCACACTTTTTGAAACTGGTCCAGATGTTCACTATACGCTTATAGGGTACCGTCCGAATTTCGGCCCGGAAATTTTTCGTACGGGTCTAGGGATTCTAAGCTAGGTGGCGTCTATAAGCCTTGAATTCAACTACCTGCTTTAGCAATGCCAACGTGGAGAAACGTTAGGAAGGGTCCATCCGCACTTTTTGAAATTGTTCCATATCAGTTTTTTTTCAATATATGCTCATAGGAGACTGTCCGAATTTTGGACCGGAAATTTTTCGTACGGTTCTAGTTGTTCTTTGCTAGGTGGTGTCCATTAGGCCTTGGACCCAACTACCTGCTACATGATTGCCCGCGTGGAGAAACGTCACCAAGGGTCCATTCGCACTTTTTGAAACTGGTCCAGATGTTCACTATACGCTTAGAGGGTATCGTCCGAATTTCGGCCTGGAAATTTTTCGTACGGGTCTAGGGATTCTAAGCTAGGTGGCTTCTATTATGCCTTGAATTCAGCTACCTGCTAAATCAATGCCAACGTGGAGAAACGTCAGGAAGGGTCCATCCGCACTTTTTGAAATTGTTCCATATCAGATTTTTTCAATATATGCTCAAAGGGTATCGTCCGAATTTTGGACCGGAAATTTTTCGTACGGGTCTAGGTGTTCTATGCTAGGTGGCGTCCATTAGGCCTTGGACCCAACTACCTGCTACATGATTGGCAACGTGGAGAAACGTCAGCAAGGGTCCATCCGCACTTTTTGAAACTATGCTTAGAGGGTACCGTCCGAATTTCGGCCCGGAAATTTTTCGTACGGGTCTAGGGATTCTAAGCTAGGTGGCGTCTATTAGGCCTTGAATTCAACTACCTGCTTTATCAATGCCAACGTGGAGAAACGTTAGGAAGGGTCCATCCGCACTTTTTGAAATTGTTCCATATCAGATTTTTTTCAATATATGCTCATAGGAGACTGTCCGAATTTTGGACCGGAAATTTTTCGTACGGTTCTAGGTGTTTTATGCTAGGTGGCGTCCATTAGGCCTTGGACCCAACTACCTGCTACATGATTGCCCGTGTGGAGAAACGTCATCAAGGGTCCATCCGCACTTTTTGAAACTGGTCCAGATGTTCACTATACGCTTAGAGGGTACCGTCCGAATTTCGGCCTGGAAATTTTTCGTTCGGGTCTAGGGATTCTAAGCTAGGTGGCTTCTATTATGCCTTGAATTGAACTACCTGCTATATAAATCTTTTTGAAACTGGTCCAGATGTTCACTATTAAGCTTGTGTAATTCAATTTCCATAGGCGACAATAGTAACATATCCTCCGTTTACAACTTTATCTCTCCCTTTTTCTCCAAAAAATGTCATTTCCCGCGACGAGCAATTATCACTGTAAATTTCAACTGCAGAAACTTATATGTTGCAATTGGTTTTTCGTCCTTAATTTTGACCTCAAGGTAACTACCCGACATTTTGTAGAAAATTGTGTGTATTTAATGTAAACTAGAGACGCCTCTTTTTCAGAATTTTTAAATATCATTTTATTGCAGATAATAAAGTGGTATTTTATAATTTTTAAATGCAGTATTTCATTAAAAAAAATAAATAACAGATATCAATTACATCCAATCAGTTGGCTGGGAGACCGATTACCGGGTCGTAGATTGGGTGGCCAAAAAGATTCCAAAGCAATGTTGTGCTTATCACACTCTTTTTACTGTAAATGGTAATGAGATATTATGTTTTAAATGCACATTGATAAAGAATATCAGTTTTTATTGTTATAATTTTACCTGCACTCTGTGATATAATCTAAAAATAATTTATATAGGTGAGTTTATCTTGCTAAAATTCAGGTCTTAGGATTTTTTTTCTTATTGTCGGGTTTGCTTCCTTTTTCAAACAAATCTGACCAACACAGATGCTTAAATTTGTTTACGATTCTGGGCTGACAGAATATTTTTGTAGCCTTCAATTATACTATCTAATAATAAGTTTCGTATGTTTGTGCAAATAATTTAATTATGGGGAGATCTGTCATGCTGGGTAGAACGCGGACCTCGAAGAAGACACCCCAAATTCAACCATGAAAACGGTCTTTAATTCAATTTTTATTTGAAAACCGTTTTGCCATATTATTTTTGAGCTTTTGTATAGTTCATGCAAAATGTCCAAGTGTTTTACCGAACGCACCAATTCTTATTGGCGGATGGGGTATTGGCGGATAGCGGTTATTGGCGGATGGTAATGGCGGGTCACTTCACTTTAGTTGTATATGGTAGTTCATCATGATCCAAGTCAAAAGTATGTGGTCCATGTTGTAAGGAATAACAGAGGTCAAGAATAGGTGTACAGGTGTACGCTTATGACGGTTAACGGTAAATTATTTCTCCAAATGATGTAAACGGTAAAATGTATGCCCTCACAATAAAATTGCCAGATATATCTACAAAAAATAATTAGACATGAACTTTGGTTTCACAGACACACAAAAAAAGACAACAAAGTAAATAACATTTTTTTTACAATGTTTTATGACTGCAAACTTAGAGTTTATGTATGTAGTAGTCATCATTGTTTTCTGTGGGCAGCATGAAATTCAGGGTTGGTGGGCATAGGCCTTTTAGACAAGTTTAACAGTGTAGACTTGATGTTTATGTTAGTAACACCAGCATCTGTTGGGACTTGAATTTTAGCATTTGTTTTTTTTCTGGGCAAGGGGCCTTAAGATTTTTTTAAATACATATTTGCTGACCAAAAAGAAAAAAAAAGAGAAGTATCTGGAGTGAGAAAATTATAGTCTAGCCCACATTATATCCAGTGAAAAAATATATATTAGACCCTATAAAATAAAAAAAAAAACATCTGGCTCGAGGACACAAGAATCTAGATGACAAGAAAGAAATACAGTACTCTGTCATACATGGAAAATACCAGTCCTAATTCCTCAACAAAATATTTGATACATTTCGAATAAATTTTATTTCGCAAATTACATCCACGACGGAACAAGCAAATACAACATATAATTACATTTTTTTAGGTCTGTCCCAGCGAAATGTGAGGTCACTGGACTTCATATTTTTATCTTGTATTCTATGATAATCATTTAAATTACTGTAATGAAATGTATATTTTAACTGTTTTTTATTGTTCAGCTCAAAAGGGCGCATTAATTTGCAAATAAATGAAACACAGTTACATTAAAAAAAAAACACACACAAAAAAACCAACACAAAACTGCAATAGGATTAATTCGACTTTCTGACCGGTGTGGACCCTATTTTATTAATTAATAAATTCTAATGATTGTTTTATAAAGGTGCATCAGTACATTTTGAACCAAGCAGGTGTTATCAAAGAGAGACAGTGTCACCCCCCCCCCCACACACACACACACATACACAACCCACACACACCACTACCTCTTCTGACAACTAACACTGGCCACTTTCGAGTAACTGATGTGCAGTTTCTTAAACTAGTGAATTAAATGTCTAGTAAGTAGATCTACAGACATGAACTAAAACCACAGAACTATAGACAGGCCCAACGAAGATCAAGTCCTACGTCCTAGATAGATATGGTCATATAACGTTAGATGGTATAACGTCCTATTCGTCCGACGGCACAGATCCATCATGTAGATCTGCACGTAAATATCCCGTTTTCATTCGATCTCCGATCTTACGATTGTTTATTAATCGCGAAAGATTGATATTGTCATTGACATTTTCCAATGTCAAGCACAACTATCCAAGGGATACAATCCCAAAATCTGGATCGCAACTGGGTTTTAAATATTCCATTTTACGTTCTTTTAACGTTAGACCACACAAAAAGGCCGTGGCACAGGCCGTAAACATTGATCAATTCTAATATAAATTGACTTGACACAATGATGCATCAACTATTGCTGTGTACGAAAACTGCTGTTTCTTTGAGATTTACGACCAACTTTGTTCACCATCGTCGGGTTTCCAACCGCGGAGTTCTGTGACATCAACGTCATTATTTTTGCAAAGTATATCAGAAAGTCACCGAAAGAAACACTTTGTTAAGCAAAAAGTATTGTGTAACGAAAAAATAGAGCCCTATATATCAAGAATTGATTTAGATCTTCGGGATGTGCCAGGCCGTTTTCAATAGGCTATTGTTTATCGCAATTATGAGGGCGTCTGTTTCCATGGCAACCAGTCTATGTAAATTATGGTCCGCTAGAAAGAAAGGCATTCTCATATAGATAATAGTAAATAAAAATTACATTCGCTAATGGTATGTTAATTTGAATAAAATATGCTTGTCTAGTATATTCAATTTTTAGCTGCAATACCTCAGTTTTTACAGCATAACGGCATTAACCAACCTGCGTCCACAAGATCGTCATGTCGACCGTAAAACTTCTGTACTGATGACCTCAAGTTATGGGCAACATACCCTTGCTTAAAAAGCCTATATTTTAGCAACCGAGCTCTATCAAGGTAGTCACTGTATCGACCACAGGCCCTTGGGTAGCGAATGAGTTGGGAGATGTAAACTCCGTAAACTCATAATACATCATGAGAACCTAAATTGACATGGACACAAACTTTCTACGGAGAGAGACCGGGTGCGTCTACAAGTTAAGCCTTTTGCTATTCAAATAACTTAATACCGAACTTACTGTGAATTTAAATTCTGCATATGCGCATTTCGACAACATATGTCTCTTCAATGCAGTTAAAATCTAAATGTTTGGAAGACCATAAACTCAAAGATGTTTAAAAAAATAACCAATATGGTCTAAATGTAAGGCCAAAATCAGCAAAGGACAGAGCTTTGCGTGAGGGAGATACTCCTAACATTTTAACAAAATTTACAAAAAAATAGATATTGCAAGGTTCCAAATAGAATCGGCTCTGGCGTCAGCACCGAAGTACTGCATGACTACTGGGTTGGTGAATAAACAAATAATGTACTGTTATTGCTTAAATAACATTCCTTAATAATGATCTCCATAAAATAAACGTAAAATTTGATCCATCATGTCGTTGTATGGCACCACGTGGAGATTACTGACATTTTTTTCTTTGAATGTCCACTATATTCATATCAACATGATGCATAAGTAACTAAATTAGCCTGGTAGCCTGATTGTCTTGAACTGAACCTTAAGCTATTAATTAGTGGTAGTATAATTCTTTCAATCAACGAAAATTTTCCACGACGAAATATTAGAGGAAGTATTTGAATATATAAAAAACATTCCAAAGATTTTTAGTATGATTTTAAGGTGTCTGCAGGGTATTAATTTCCTATTATAGAAATTTTTAAAATTTTCTGCGTTGAAACGTAATTGTAATATTGTTCAAAATGTAAAATAAAATTTGGGGGTCACCGTGCATTTAAGCGCAAAATCTGAAATTGAAAATTTCAGGACTTTACATAGAAATGATAGGGAAAATGGTCATATGAGAGGATAGTTTGGAAAATCTATTATAGAATTTTTTCATACTTTGCATGTGTTTAATTATCATTATGTAGTTTACATATAAAAAATAACAATTAGGGGTCACAGTTGAAATAAGAGAGAAAAATTGCAAAATGTTAATTTCTCTAGTGATATCTTTGTTAAAATATTTTATCAAATTATCTCCCTTGAACAATTTCTGTGTTTTGTAAATCCCGCAACAGATTTAAAGGTTATGTGTTTTACTTCACGTTTTTGTAACAAAAATGTTATAAAAATGATTAGGAATATGAATTTTAAATACATTTGAACTTTCTTTTCATTTTAAATAACTATTTTGTTAAATTTCTTAATGAATGAAACCTAGATGAACAATTATTATACAAAAATGGCGGAATAATACCACTGAGACACCTTAAGTCGAGTTTATTCAGATGTACGATCCACACACACACACACACACACACATACACACATAGTCAGACGCAAATTCTGTGTTTTTATATATCTTTTTTCTCTTTTCTTACCTTAAGCTCTTGTTATTGCTCTAAATATACCCTTTCTTTACTCTATTAGTGAACTCTCATTCCTGCGTACTATTGTATTATATTGTATTTAAGAAGCAGACGATCTGAGTTTGATCTTGTGTCTTATAAGTTTTGCTTTATGTTTGGAGCAAATAAAATACGTTTAAATCAAATGAATTAATCCAAAAAATAGTATTTATACAATCTCAAAACACAAGATTTCAGTATTATTTTTGTGAACAACAAGAAGGGTTTTTCCATCAAAGCTACAACGAATTTGTGATGGCCTTAAAAGTCCATCCTTTTCGGTTAATATGTCAGCGATAATGGATCCAGTCTCTGACAGTAAGGACACTGTATTGTGTTGAGTTGAGGATACTAACATTTTTCCGTGTGGATTTACAGTGAAACCGTTAATTTCCCTTTTAAGTTTCAAAGGAATTTTCAATTCTGGTGTTCCTTCTAGTGTTTTACAGATTATATTGTTGGATTCTACATAATAAATTCGAGGCTTCGAGTTTATGCATACATACTTCGCATCGTTTGAATTAAATAAACGTATTTGTTCTCCAGACTTTTGGAAAATTCCAATATTTGCACCATCACTGACAATTAATAGTTGCTGAGTTTTATGCATTGAAATGTTATTTGCATTTGCAAATGAGATAAAAAAATGACTTGATATATTTCCATAATGATCCATAATTTCAATATCACTCGCATCGGAATAAGCAACAAAAATTTCTCCAAAATTACCTTCAGCAATTGCAGTTGGTAAGTATCCATAATTATTTGTGTAATACGTCATTGTACTAAAAATACAATTGCCACTTTGGTCATACGTCGTAACTGCATAGCTACTGTTTAAAATGACAGTTTGTTGTTCTCCAGTACAGAAACAGTCAAGAATAGAATAGTCATGATATATTGTATACTTCAGTTTAAGTTTCACTGTTTGCACAGTCAATAATTCCAACAGGCATGTTTCTGTGCCACAACTTATGGACGCATTGTCATCGAACATCATGGCTAGTTTGTCTACATCTTGGTCACACTTGAAGACAAGTTGATAATTAAAGGTGTTTTCAAATATCTGTGAAACAGTTTCCTTGTGCAGTTCATGCTTGGTTTTAAGATTTTTTATTTCCATCATTAATTGAACTGGGCTCGCTTTCTGCAAACTTGCATTTAAAATTATCTTTTCATTTTCAATTTTTTTCATTAAATTTTCCAGTATAGTTGCGTTCGTTTCCACGATGTCCTTCTTTTCATTTGACATCTTGATCAGTTTGTCCTTTAAATTCTGTTTTGAATTTTCCATCCTAGTTTGGAGTTTTGCGAAATAAGAATCAATGTCCCTGCTGCCACTGTCATATTGTGAAGTAATGCTTTCTTCACACTTTTTATTTTGTGTTATTAGTAGAAAAACATCTTTCGCAACATCATCTAGTGTTTGTTGGATATTTTTGGCGATTTCGGACGCCATAAAGCCTTGTGCTGCCTGATCAAGCGTGACGACTTCGTTACATTTACGATGAGTTACTGAAACGCATAACGAACAGCAAGGAACGTCATGATCAACACAAAATAATTTCAGTTCTTCATTTCTATGCTCTGAACAATCACTCCTGAAGAAATTTAGTGACTTCTCCACCTCTGAAATATCAGAAACTGACACGATCTTATGCCTTGATGTAAATTTGTTTGCTTTATGACACTGGTAGCAATTTTCACATAATGCATCACTGCATTCGACGCATACAAACACAGCTGTTGTCGATGTACCAAGTCTCTCACATGACATGCATTGTTTTTCGGCTCGTTCAATCTTTTGTTTCTCCATTATGCCAATAATAAGGAAATTCAGCGGAAGCTTTTTAACCCAATCATCCGGTGAACAATTTTCGACCGGAGCTGACAATTTTGTTCTACATACAGGACAGTTTATAAATGTGTTGTCACCTTTTTCGAATGAAGACGTTATATACGATGCAATACAACCTTCACAAAAGGTATGTAAACATGGCAGACATTTCGGAATATCAAGGATTTCAAGACATATTCCACAAATGGTAATATCCACTGATTTTTGTGCCTCAGCCATTTCGTCTTTTTCTAGATATAATTTTGTTACGGTCGAATAGATAGGAAGATTATGAAAAGGGACAATCTCAAAATCAAATAAGAAGTATAAAATAATTATGTTATGCTGCCATTATTTCCAATAATTAAATGTTTCATTGTGCAAACTTTGAAAAAATCCAATAATTTGAGGAGGATATACAAAAGATGGAATTCAAATAAACCGTTTGCAAACTTGAAGAAAATTTATATTTTTATGGGATGTTGGGACTAGGGGGTGAGGTACCAGAATGTATAATTAAATTTATCCTGTTCAATAAAAAAAAACAAAAACAACAAAAAAAACCAAAAAAAAAAACCAAAAAAACGAGTGTTTTTAAATCGTAATATTAAGACCCAGGAAAATATTTATTTGACCTTTACAATAAAGCAAAAGGTCACAGTGAACTTATTCTTTTACATGTCACTCAGCCACTACCCAATGCATAGTCATACCAAATATGAACACAATTGGCCTCAAGACAAAAAGTTCAGACTAAAAGAATCTATTTGACCTTGACATTCAAGGTCAAGCTCACAGTGGCCTTACTCTTTTACGCAACACTCCGAGACGACCCAATGCATATACATACCAAATATGAACACAATGCACCTTAAGACAAAAAAAGGCATACCCAGGATAAGGTTGTATTGGAAAAAAGAATAAGGAGTAATTCAATAATTGGGTCAAGTATAGTATAAGAAAAAAATAGTTCCATGGTTAATGAAGCGGAATAAAGTTGAGTAATTTGGTCAATTCTTAAAGTAAAATGAAGATTAAAGGTTGACAGGTCGACAGGTTGACGGGTCGACAGATTGACGGGTCGACAGATTGACAGGTCGACAGGTCAACAGGTCGACGGGTCGACGGGTCATAATGTTTTCTTTTCATTTTTGTCAATTCTTAAAGTAAAATAAAGATTAAAGGTTGACAGGTCGACAGGTTGACGGGTCGACAGGTCGACGGGTCATAATATTTTCTTTTCATGCTTTACTGTTGGTAGTGATGTTTTCAACAAGATTCATAGACGACCTGTCGAACCGTCGACCTGTCAACTTGAATGCCAATCGTAAAGCATAAAAAACAACCTGATGACCTGTCGACCCGTCAACCTGTCAACTTGAATACCAATCGTAAAGCATAAAAAAGCAACTTGATGACCTGTCGACCCGTCAACCGGTCAACTGAAATACCAGTCGTTAAGCTTGAAATAACAAACTGGTGACCCGTCGACCCATCGACCTGTCGACTTCACTACCAGAATTAAAATTTAAAAAAATTAGGGTTATGGTCAACCTTTCAACAAGTCAGGTTAGGGGTAAGGCTAAGGTTAGGGTTAGGGTTTAAGTTAGGATTAGGGTTAGTGTCAATATCTCATCTGTTCAACCGATCATATAATTATTCAGTCAGGTTGTGTTTAAGGCTAAGGTTAGGGTTAGGGTTAGGGTAAGGTTAGGATTACGGTTAGAGTTAAGGTTAGGGCTAGGGTTAAGATTAGGGTTAGGTTCATTGTTAAGAGTATGTTTAGATTTATAATTTGATATTGTCGCGTATGATTATCTTATATTGAGTGTACTAATTCACTCTTCATTCTGAACTACTTTTTGCTTATACTATGCTTGATCCTAATATTTCTCCCTCTGGTGAAGAGGACACAAAATGAATAAAAACGATTCCATTCACTCCTTAAGTAAATCGCAAAATTGGTACCAAAATGTACTTTTTTGCGGTTTCTACAATTAAGGGATTTCAAATTTCGCCTATGGATATACTTTCATACTTTCAAATTTTAGCATTTTATTTATTTTTTCTTTGTTGTTGAAATTTCCAAATGTCATTCAGACATCTCACTATTCTATAATTTCAAGATGTTTATACTCGACTTAATGAGTGGCCTCTCTTTGTCTTTATGTTGTAATTGTCCACTAGCTTCAGACACAAAGGGTTTTGTGTGACCCCAAATTCATGAGTAAAAATGAGCATGCATGTAGCATTGCTCCACATTAAGAAATAAATTCCCCTCTAACCGGTATTAGGGTCGTCTTGAACTTAACTTGAGGTATGAACAAAGCTCATTGCTGAAGGCCTCATGGGGACTAAACGATGAAGAACAACAATAAAAACTTTGTTTTATTGCTTTGTTCTACCAAATATTTGTAAAGACTTTGTCTCATAAGCATTCAATTCATATCCTTTCATTGTTTATCCTATGTAAGCTAGTAGACCCAGGGTTAAATAACCAACGAAGGGATATGGAGTAAATGCTCGTTACACAAAGTCTCTACAAATACAACGCTTTGATTGTTGTTCTTCATTTTGAAGTCAACAATGAGCTTTGCTCATACCTCATAGTAAGTTCAAGACGGTCCGAGCACCGCTTTGAGCGGAATTCATTGCTAGATGTCGAACACCGCTATATCCCCGCCTTTTTACACATTAATGCGGGATAGTCAACAAACATAAAATTAACCGGTAGAGTGCTCTTATCATCGCTGTCGTCCGTTGCCTGACGAAAAGACTTACAGAAGATAATCACAACATTTAAAGTCGAAAGTAAAAAAAACTGGCATAATTAATTTATATGAGATGTGGTCAAAATAAGCAATGGTCAAATAACAAGTTGGCATTACAAAAAAATAAAAATTCCAAATTTTCAAATTATGATAGTCAGCTATATGAGAAAATAAGAAAAAGAAGGGAAACGGGGAATGTGTCAAAGAGACAACGACCCTAAGGGGAGCAATAACAACTCAAAGCCACCATAAGATCTTCAATGAACGGTGAGGAAACCCCACACCTAACGGTAGGTCGGAGTTGGCCTCTAAATCAAAGAGTAATCAAGTTCAGCGAAATAAGCATCTTCCTAGAAAAGTCTGTTTTGCACTGTGTTTATGTTTGAATGTGAGAGCTTTATTTGTACACTGAAACAGATTTCTGAATGGACCAAAAAATATTGGGAAACAGTATATCTTTGATATACCGTAACTGCCCAAAGCATGTATCAACCTATATTTATTAAATGCTGCAATTATTTTAAAAACAAATAAAAAAGGGTAAAATTTTATGCTTATCCTGGTCTACATCTGCATTATTTGTTCATGTAATTCAATGAGAGTTTAGATTTGCACATTGCATTCATACCGACCGGCTTTAATGATAAACAACCTATTTTGAGATTCTCCCTTTTAAGATGTATTTTCCGAAAATCGTTGTTTATTAAAAGTATCACGACGAGGTAAGTCTGACACCTGATATCTACACGGAAGTCTGAAACAGATGAAATACAAATTGTACTACAGTAATTGTTTACTCTTGCTTTGCGTACATTTAATTACAGGAAGAAATATTATAGCCTGTTATTTACTTATTACCTCAAATTTACCTGAATTTTACCAAATGAATTTTAGTTAAAAGTTAAAAGAAACTTTTAAATATTCAAGCACAATATAAGAAAAAAATATTTGTTTCACATATAATGGTTAAAATCAAAACTAAAATTAAATGTTCATTATAAATTGCTGTTATTTAAACGCCTTGATATCTGATCATAGTTTATATATATATATATATATATATACTTCAAAATGAACAAAGTAAATAGCACACAAAATTACAGTTGATATTTACTTTGTTCATTTTGAAGTTTATAATCAGGTCACATTGTATGTATCCGATTGGATCTAGCACAACGGTAGTATTGGTGTTGTTGCTTTGTTTTAGGTTTTATATATANTGAATATCGAGATTGCCTTCCCACCGAGGGATTTGAAATAGAACGAACTACAAATGTATTTTATGTGACACTTAAGTATATTAATAAACCGAAATTATAACATGTCGACCGTGGTCCAGTGGTAGCGTGGCAGACTTTTAACCCTTACAACCTTGACAGAAGGGGTTCGAATCACACTGGAATCAACAAAAAATTAATATTTAATATTAAAAGACTTAAGACTTTGGATTTGGATTGATATTGATTCTCGATATTCATTTCTCTAATTCTAACCCCGCTGGGCTCCTACGATAGACCGTTATATTATAATTTTTAGGCCCTGCATTAGCGTAAATATTCGCAAATCCGGGGAGTTTCCACGTTGAGCGTCTCGAGAACATCTTTACACTGACGAATTTGACCACTACAAATTTGAGTGACATGCAACACTTCATTTGAATTTCACTGTTGCATATACGGCCCTATTTCGATGAATTTACATCTCGTCAGTGCAACTCGGATCTAATAATTAGAAAACCGCTGCCGAAATACCACTTCCTCGGAAGGGAGTACAAGACTTGAGATTGGCTGGTAAATTTCCTCTCCCTACCCATTTCTCCCCGTGACTGATGGATCTCGCTGGCGCAGACGGTCCAAAGTTCCATATTAAATGTCTACTCTACTCTATGAAATGAAATGAAATGAAATATATATGTATATATATATGAAACAATATTAAAAATGTTAAAGATAAAAAATGCTGCTGTGTATTTAGATACAATAACTGTAAAATTAATATAATTAAAAATAATAAATGCTTATTTTTCAATATGTTAAGTTGTTGGATTGACTATTTTGATGCCTGTATATGAAGGAGTTTGTTTTTTTCTTGGGGTCAAGCTTCCAAGCTTTATTTCTAATTGCTTAAATCAAATTCACAGCTTCATGCAAGTGGCACATGCCAGAAAGTATTCAGCATCAAAGCTAATTAACATAATGCTGGCTCGCTATTCAGCTGTGAGATCATTTGATTTCGGATCATAAGAATTAATATAATTAATAATTGTTAAATTAGTTTCTTGTGGTTTATCATATGACACTTTGTAGTCTGGAGTTTGGAACAGTGCCTTAGCTTCAAATTGTTTCGGTCGGTTTTCCTGCCTAGTTTCGCTGTAGTTGATCTCAACAGGCTTTAAAATAGCGGCACCTTCAGACGTTGTTTTGGCCGGAGTCGAAGCTATTTCCTGGCTGCTCGCAGTTTCTTCTGCTGGTGGTTCCAGTGTATCATAAACTGGTGTGGGTTTTGCCACTGGTTCATTATCCATCTCGGTATCAGAGTCGGTTACGTGTGTTATGTTCCGGGACTCACAATCCCAATGATCCGAACTACTATTTTTAATTTAGTTGGCGACCCAGACCAGTATGGTCCATTTGCGCCATTATCACTTAAGTTTATCACAATGACTTAGTTCTGCAGATTTCAGCATATATTTTATATTTGTTTGTTATTTTTGGTGGTCTGGTTGGTGATAATATTTCATCTAAAGCACAGAGGGAACGGAATCAACGCCGTCTTGAAGCTTTTCTCGCCAGAAAACAACAAGCGAGAGGAAATACCCGCTGTTGCTAGTGATGCAGTTACTGACCCGGAGGAGGAAATGAAATTTGATAAAAGTACACCGTTCCCGACCACGATACAAGAATCTGAAGAACAACCCGAAGGGCAAGGATTGTCCGCTGAAGCCACATGTCATACTGAGGACATGAAGTCAATCAACAGAGGAGAGACAACACACTATACCAAGAGAACAACTAAAAGACGCCAACAGCCATGCAGAGAAAGGAACATTACCAACTCCTGCAAAGACATGAAGGATATCGTCATTGGTGTTCCAAGTACCGAAAGTCACTTTAGATATTCCGCAGCAGATTTTTATATTAGAAATGTCGGGGAGAGAGAGCTTCCTTTTAGAAGATGAAGAAGCTCTTGTTGTACGCAGAGAAGTTAAGATGAAAAAAGATGAAGAATTTTACAAGGCAATTAAAAGAAGTCTACGACCATTGGTATGACGTTAGGTACAAAGAAAACTTTGTTTACAGTGACACAAGAGAAACCAATGTGAAGTAGCAAAGAAACTGAATTAATAAATAAAGAGCGAGATAAGCCCCCTCCCCCAATCTTAAACTTAGTTCCCTAATCCCTCCTTTGGCTTTTATTTTATAAACAAAAACAGAGTATATGTAAGATTATACTGGGAATCATATTGTAAAGCACTTAACGTGGATACAAAGAGTTCAAAGGTATGGCATTTGGTAAAAGGAATGCTGGGCAAAATCACTAACAAAAGTGAAATTCCAACGTTGACAGACAATGGTATTATGTATGAAACTGGTACCGATTAAGTTAATGTTTTTGCCCAAATATTTAGTGCAATAAGCAGCACTAACAATTATTCGCATGAATTTAGAAAGCAAAAAAATAATAGTAAGAATAAGGAATTTGAACAAATAAAATGTCTTTTCAAAAGAATTACGATTGTAATAATGAGGAATTTTGTTTACAGGAGTTTACGGATGCACTTCATGATACTCATGACAGCTAACCTGGTAAAGATTGAACTACATATAATATTTTTAGAGACATATGTGATAAATCCCTCAGTATTCTTTTTCTGTTCTTAACAAAATATGGTTCTTACATATCCTACCATCAGAGTGGAAACATTCTACAATATTTCCCTACCTTAAACCAGGCAAAAATCCCAGTGATCCTCGGCCGATGTACCGTCCTATAGCACTTAATTCAAACTTCAATGAAATATTTGAAAAATTGGTAAATAATAGGTAATTATGTTATATGGAAAAAAAATATATACGCCAAATCAGAGTGCGTTCCGAAAAAAATAGGGGCACTTTATAACAATGCATCAGGCTAGATAACGACTTGCAAAAGGGCTTCCTTACGAAGAAGGTAACTGTTGGCGTATTTGTAGGCCTCCAAAAGACGTTTGATATGCTTCGGAAATATGGACTTCTAAAAAAGCTACTAAAGTAAGTGAGAACCGAACCGTCAGTCAAAAGAACTAACAATCCATGGACAAGGGCAACATCGGGAACACAAGGATACAAGGACACCAAGTGAGTACTAAAATAAAGTATCAAGGGTAATATGTTGGCATATGTAAACGCTTTCTTAATCAACAGAACTTCGCAAGTAAGAATAAACAATACTTATTCAGAATTGTACGTTGTAGAAAACGGAACCCCACAGTGAAGTTGCATCAGTCTAAATCTCTTCAACATCATGGTATGATAAACGACCTGTCAGACTCCATCAAGAATTGTCAAATATCCCAATTTGCTGATGACGGGGCACTCTAGCTAACTGGGAAATGTATTAACTATTTGCAGAAAAAAGTGCAATATGATCTTAATAAATTGTATGCATGGTGTTCAGATTTTCCCAACTAAAACAGTATACATTAAGTGCACGATCTCGCTTGAGGGGGTGAATATTATTCACCTCTAGTTGAAGACCCTCAGGCGACATCAAGATGTAGACAGGAATAACTGCCCTGTCCTTGATAAACTGGAGTTTTCTATGTATCGTGTGCGTTTTTGTCACATGTACATATCCTTTCATTTATCCTATTGTCTTTCAGCGCAGGAAAAAAATGAGTGACATAACTCTAAAACTAGGTAAAAATATCGTCGATAGTGTCATAGAGGTCAAGTTTTGAGGTGTTATATTTGACTGTAAATTAACGTGGCATAAACATATACACTATATTCATACGAGGTGTGTTAAGGTATTAAATTGCATGAGATTGCTGACTGGCACTAAATGGGAAGCAAACAGCTATACTCTGCGAAATATGTATATAGCACTTATACGCTCAAAATTAAATATGGCTGCGAACTTTACAACACGGCTTCGTTTTCGAACAAAAAAATATTAAATAGTATATAGTTCCAGGCATTAAAGCTCTGTACTGATACAATAAAAAGAGCTTATCTAGCCTCATTATAGGTCGAGGTAGGTGATCCACCGTATGAAGAAAGGCGTAAAGCACTAATAGCAAAGTCATGTGAACATTTTTACTACACACATGATGGTCATCTGGTTAAACGGGGGTACCAACACAGCCATCCTAGCAACCAGTCCAAAAAAGATGTGATAAGGATACTTCAAAGCATGAAAGACAAATCGAGAACCGAGATGACACCAGTTCAAACAATCTACGAGGAGGAAGCTGTAAAACTACGAACACCAGAGTGGAAAGACCATACCAGACAGATAGTAGAACAACTACCCACGTACTACTCAGCTAAGACTTCGCTTTACCATCAAAGATCAATGCCTAGACCTGCTTTACCTAAAACTTCAACAGACTTTAACCTTCAAGACCAAAGGTACACAACAACTGCCGAAGAACAGTTTCTTCTTCCTGATGACAACATTTACTCACGCATGCTGATATTTTCAACAACCAGCAACCTAAGACACCTTGCTGCTGCTGATACTATATTCTGTGATGGAACATTTTACACTTGTCAATCGTTATTTCATCAGCTGTATACTATCCATGCAATAATCGACGGTTCCATGTTCCCACTTGTATTTGGCTTACTACCAGGGAAAGACGAGACCACATACACCAGATTCTTCAGTCACATTAAAGAGGTTTCCAGACCAACTCAACATCAATCTCCATTAACATACTATATTTATAGACTACGAGATTGCCACTAATACCGCAGCCAGTACAGTTTTCCCAGGTGTGACCATCAAAGGGTGATTAATTCTTTACGTCATAAAACTGACATTTTATATAAAGAACTAGGTCACTGTGATGTGATATGTCTGACAGAAACAAAATTAGATAATAATATACATAACAGTGATTTACTACTGGAGCACTTCCAAAATCCAGAGTTTTATAGGAGAGACCGTTTAATTGACCATGGCGGTGGTATTCTTCTTTATATAAGAGATGGTCTCTGTGCTAAACGTAGAAATGATCTTGAAATTGATGATTTTGAAGCTATATGTGTTGAATTAACAACAAAAAATGGGAAATTTATCCTCGTCTGTTTTTATAGGCCTCCAAATGCGCCCGTCACATCATGGGACAATTTTGATAGATTAATTGATAATGTTGTTAATACTAATTATAATGTCATTCTATTGGGTGATATAAATATTGATCTATTAAAAACAGGTCCATCCCGTAGGATATCAAGAATTTGTCAGAAATATGGCATCGAGAATGTTATTGATGAAGCAACTAGAGTGACATCTTCATCATCATCACTCTTAGATCCGATATTTTTAAACAATCGATCTATTCTTAGATATAGTGCTGTATTGCCAAATTTTTGCAGTGACCACTGTCCAACCATCATTGAGATCAACTTTGTTACGCCTAGAGAAAAGTCTTATTACAAAGTCATGTATGATTTTGAGAGTGGTGACTATGAATCTGGCAATAGGTACTTACAGAATATAAACTGGACTGATCGTTTTCAAAATATACATA
>MJUU01024119.1:102441-123474 GCA_002080025.1 Modiolus philippinarum
GGGGGAAATATTTAACTTCCTACAGAATTTAGGCAAAAATTGACCCCAACACCTGCAGAAGTCAACTCGAAATCCTCCCCTTTTTACTGACTGGATCTACCGATGGCGAGGCACTTTATTAATGCTAATCATATTTGAAATTCATATGCATATAAAAATCTAAAGAAATTTAATTAAAGACAAAGTTTGGCCAGGGGTAAAGATTGTAAGGGTACATTTTATTTACTTCAAATGATTTACTACAAATAAAGGAATCTTAGATAGCATCAATTTATTTTTTGGGGGTGAGGCTTGGTTGGAATTAAAAAAAAGTAAGGATCCATTATAATGATAAAAACGGTCAGGGGAAAATGTGGACTAAAAATTGATGGGGTTCCAATAAAACAGGGGAACAAAGGGTGCTCGAGCAAGACTGAGTGCGTGTCATCAATTAACTAACGCAGTTGAACGCCTTTAATCCAAGGTGAGCTTTTCCTATCACATATCTCCTCTGAAACCTTTTGGTATATTGGAAGCAAACATTTTAACAATGGTGGTTCCCTTTCAAATTCATGTCCGACAGGTCCGCAATTCATCCAAGATAGTCGCCAGGGGTTTAAATAGTGTACAATTGGAACGTTTGGTAAACATATTCATAGAAGTACTTGCTAATTTAGAACCAAATTTTAAGCCTTTCAAAAAATAATTTAGTCCGCCCTTCGGTTTCGGCATTTAAATACAAATAAACAGTTCCAGTTATGAACCCAACACTACAGATGATGTTCATCCTGAACACAGTTTATAAAACTGTTCATATTTAGATTACAATGTCATTGTTTACCGTGGTTTACTGTGACATTGCACTAATTTTGTTATAATTAAAATTTATTCAGGGTTTAACTTGTGTATTGTTAGACAACCGTACGAGTGATAACCGGAAGCGAAGAGTGTTTGTACCTCCATTTGATGGGAGAGTTCAAATCCAGGAAAAGATAACAACACTTTTTGAAAAGAGCTATAGTCCCAATGGTTTTTACGTGGTCCCCTCGAAAAGGGTATCCGAGAAATCGGTACCTCATCCAAAATGGCCGCAATCAGGGAACATAGCTTAACTTCAGACCCTCTGTAACTATTGGCCAATTTAGAATCGAACTAAGTCACAATGGTCCTTAAATATATCAGGCAGGCCCATTCCTCATCCAAGATGGCCGCCAGGGAAAGCACCCCAGGTAAACACATTAAAAGATTCATGAAACCACTGGGTTATATTAGAACCAAAATATGAATGGTCTTTACTTTGCACCTCAGGCAGGTCTGTATCTCATTGAAGATGGTCGCCAGATGGAAGCCACTTTAACATTGACCCTATGGAAAACACTTACAAAGATCTTCTCTTAAACCTCAAGGCTAGCTGAATTGGAATAAAATTTAATCACAATGGTCCTTCGCTTGTCCCTTCTAAAAGAGGTATTACCAAGGTCCGTAATTCATCGATAGCGACTAGTGGAAAACACTAAAAAAGATCTTCTCAGAAACTAATACTCCGAATAGAACAAAGCTTAGTCGTAATGTCTTTAGGTGGTATCTTCCGAAAAGGGTATTTCATAGGTCAGTACCTTATTTACGATGACCGCTTGAGAGAAGCTTAGTTTAATATTGGACCCTTGGAAAACTAATTCAAAGATCTCTGAATAGAACTAAACTTGGTCACAATGATCCTTGCATGGCCGCTTCTGAAAAGATTTTTTCAAGAAGTCCACACCTCATAATAGATGCTTCCAGTTGGGAACATAATTTTAAAGTGGACCAAATTGGAATACATTTAGAGATTTTGGTCTCTAAAACCACTTGACTAATTGGAACCAAACTGATCACAATAGTTCTTGCAATTGGATGGTCCCATTTAAAAAGTGAAAATGTGGGATGACTGAAATTTAACTCCTTTTGGACTCCTGTTTTTCATCAATACCGAAAACTTATTGCGCATATCAGACTGTATGTAACAATTTTACAGCAAAATAAAATTCCTCAATCCAGACATGGAGAGTTCATGTCACAAAATAATGTCTAATTGATGGACGGAGACAACGACAGTATCCCCGAACTTTGATTCTCTAATGCAGGGGTGAAAAAAACACTAAACAATATAGTCAAGAAGTTAAAAAACCATCTGAAATGCCCAGCAGTGTGAAATACCACATAGACCTGGGACCATCAAGGGCTCCAGACAAGTTCTAAGTATGATCTGACTGCTCATGCGTAGCACCCTTCGCAAANCGTAAAACATATGATATATTTTGCGATGCAATTGTATTGTGAAAAAGCGCATGTTAGAGAAAAAATATCTTAATTTATATACAAATTATTTGACATTGCAGCTTACATACATGTATATGTTTAGTGGTCTGTCAGTATTGGTCTGCTTGTATTCTAACTGTATGATCAGTTGGAAAGAATCGCCAATTGCTATATGTAAACCAATTCATAAATTCAAAGTGAAAATTAATAAATATATGATAATAAATAAATGCTTAAGAAACACTTGTAAAAGTACTAACATATAAACATAAGGGTTTGGATCCAAGAAAACTAGTTTAACCCAACCGCATTTTTTGCGCCTGTCCCAAGTCAGGAATATGTTGGTCATTGGTTTGTCCTTGTCTTCTTATAAAATTTAAGTTTCTTGATATTTGGGTTATTGCATGTGGTTTGTTTCCATTGATTTATTCACCTTTTTACCTTTTCGGGCCATTTAGGGCTTACTATATGGTGTGAAGTTCCTCACTGTGTTGAAGACCATATGGTGACCCCTAGATGTTTTGTTTTTGGTCGTTTTAACCTGGATATGGGATGTTGTCTCCTTGACATTTACCCCATTTCCTTTCTTTTTCATATTGGCTTAATACCGTATAGCGGGTAATTTTCGCGGGGTTTAAATTTTCGCGTATGGACTTAAATCGCGAAAAAAAAAAATCCGCGAATATTTTATGTATCCTTAGGATATATATAGGATTTTTGATATCCGCAAAAATTTAAAACGCTTAAATTTTTGGCATACATTTTCCACTCAAAACCGCGATTTTTTTGACCCGCGAAAATAACCCGCTATGCGGTAGTTTTTGTAGTTGTATTTCAAGTATTCTGTAAACTTTCCTGCCCATTGCCACTTTGGTGAAGAATGTTATAATATGAATAACTATTACATAGTATGTTAGTGAACGAATATGGTATAAAAACGATTGGTTAATCAATAATTTCCTTTGGGACTAGAAAACGGTTTGGTATGTTGAATTATCTGTTAAGATACACCTTGTTTCAGTCATTTTATACCACGAAAGCGTAAGGAAGTGAAGCTCCAATTGTTAGGAAAGAATTTCCGGACATGTTTATCAAGATATACGTTGATGACTCAATAACGAGGTCACTTTACATTATGGTTACTTTCTGCAGTTAGCTCTTTAGACAACTTATATTTCTTCAGTGCAGATTAAAATCAACCATATTTGGAAGACAAAAAATGGAGAGAGCTTATTCTTTTGGGTTTAAGCGAAAAACTAAATTCTCAAACCCAAATTCCCGGTCTAATTAACTGAATTCTAATTTTCTGAAATATCAATAATATGAGATTTCTAATTCTTTGCAGAAGGGTGTATAATAAGACTACCTTCAAGCCATATGATATAGTAGTGCCCAGTCTTTATATTACCTCAAGTAACTATAAAAAAGTTTATGCCGCACATCTAAGGGACCTAATATTTAGTCAAATATACCCTAAAACGAAATAATGCATTTTAAGAACTTCCATAACTGAAAGCAGCACGTACTCCTAAAGGAATAACAAAATATCATAAACATTACTCGAACGATTCATTTCAAGTCCGAAATATTATTGTCCATACATGAGGATGCTGAAAAAATACCTTTCGAAAATATTATTTTGTCGTCAGATGACCATCTCGACTACCTTTGTCTCTTCAGAGTCTACAAAAGAAAGATGAAAATAAGATACAGAGGGTTTAAACTATATAACCAGGACTAGGACCGATGTCTTGGCATAAAATAAGTTTAAAATTAACAGTGAAGGGGTATGGAATAAATGCCAATGAGACAAAGTCTCTACAAATACACGGCAAAACTAAGCAATGGAAAAGTGCTTTTATTGTTGTTCTTCATCTTGAAGTAACCTTGAGGCCTCCTGCAATGAGATTTACTCACATCTTATAGTAAGTTCAAGACAGCCCCTACCACTGGTTTGAACGAAATTCATTGCTAGATGTCGAGCAACGCTACATCCATGTCTTCTTGGTCGTTGAACCATGGATGCGGGATCGTCAACAAACATAAACCTAACTTATAAAGTATTCTTACAATTGGTGTCTCTGTTGCCCGACCAAAAGACTAATAGAAGACGATCACAACATTTAGACAACCATGGGTATTCATCGAGTCAATAGCAAGAAAACGTGGCATAATTAAATCAGGAGACGTGGGCACAATAAACAGGTGGTCAGAATAACAATTTGAAATAAAAAAAAAATACAAAAGCCAAAATTTGAACATATGACAGTGCATCTATATGAAAAATTCTCTTAAGACCAAGTACACTACAACTATAAAGAAGAATCGGACTTAATCTATTATAATTTAAACTCACATGCTACATCAAATGCTCAATTTAATCTTTTACTTTAATCTCAATACTGTAGTTTATCAGATAGGTTGTGAAGTAAAGATGTATGTTGATATTTTTAAGAAAAATGGCTCCAAATGCTATCAACAAAAATAATTCACCAATTAATTTTGATATTTCCCATTGATGTTTTGTTGTAATTGCTATTGTCGGTAATATTTCACCTGACTAATGGACAACTTCAACTATCATTTAGATTATACACGATAGATTAAAGTCCCTTATTAGACAAAACGAAAAAAATGTTGTTTTTTTCAAACTGAAATGAAAAATTTGAGATTTAAACAAACTAGAGACTCACGTGAGCCTGTATCAGTCACCTAGTGACTGGTTTTATTCATTGTGACAAAAAGACAATCCATTCATACTATAAATCAGTTCACCAGATGTTACATTTTCAATCTTGGATGAGGTGCAAACATAAAAATCACAAACTTTGAAAGGGCCATCCAAAGCAATTTTAACCAAGTTTGGTTCCAATTGGTTCAGTAGATTCAGAGGAGAAGACATTTGAATGCATTTCCCATAGGGTACGTTAAACTATTTTCAACGCTGGCGGCCATCTTGAATGAGATACAAACGTAAAAATCACAGACTTTCAAGGGGACCACTTAGAGACTATTGTGACCAAGTTCGGTTACAATTGGCTAAGAAGTTTCAGATAAGAAGATCTTCGAATACATTTCCCATATGGTCCTATGTTAAACTATGTCCCGTGCTAGCGACCATCTTGGATGAGGTACGACGGTAAAAATCAAAAACTTTGAAGGGGACCAGCTTAGAACAATTGTACCCAAGTTTGGTTCCTATTTAATAGGCTTATGGTGGCTTCAGGAGCAAAAAAATTTGAATGCATTTCCTACAGGGTCCGTCTGTTCAATCATGTTCAACGCTGTGGGCCATCTTGGATGAGGTGCGAACATAAAAATCACAAACTTTAAAGGGGACCATCCAAGGACTATTATGACGAAGCTTGGTTCCAATTGGTTGGGTAGTGTCAGCAGAGCAGATCTTTGAATGCATTTCCCATACAGTCACTATGTTTAACTATGATCCCCGCTGGCAGCCATCTTGGTTGAGCAACAAGCACAAAAAATCAAAATTTTAAAGGGGACCACCTGAGGACTATTGTGACAAAATTTGGTCCCCATTGGCTTGGTGGATTCAGAAGAAAAGATCTCTGAATGCATTTCTCACAGGGTCCTATGTTGAACTATATTTCGGCCATCATGGATGAAATGCAAACCTGCTGGACAAATGTAGAAATTGTAGTCCTGGAAAAACTCAACACTTTTGCAATTCTCATTTTACCTCTATCTCAAACAGTTTTTGAAAAAAAAATCGTTAAAAATTCAAAGAAAAAAGGGCAATAACTCCTATGTGGGTCGTCAGATTTTCTTCAAAATTGCAGGACATGTAGATCTTGCTATGCTGACCTTTTTGTAAACTTCACTTCTATCTTCTATCATTTCCATATATAGACTAAAAGTAACAAAACCCGAAAATTTTACGGAAAAGGGGCAATAACTCCAAGAGAGGTTATCGGATATTCTTCAAAATTGCAGGGTGGGTAGATCTCATCATGCTGATCATTTTATCCCAGTCAGGTTTTTGATATCTGTAACGGTTTTTGAGTCATTTGCAAAAAATGGCAATTTTACTCTTATGTTATATTTTTAGTAACAGCGGCCATGTTATTTGGTCTACGGGCATAAAAAACACAAACTTGACAGAAAATACCCTGGTGATGATTTAGTTAGGTTAGTATTGGCCCAGTAGTTGAAGATCTTTGAATAAAAGTTAACTAACGGACGGAAGGACGGACGATGGACGCCGAGTGATGACAAAAGCTCACGTGGCCTGTGGCCTGTGGCCAGGTGAGCTAAAAATGGGATATGGAGTAAATATACATGGGACAAAATCCCTATAAATACATGGTCAGATTAAGCAAATGGAACATTGCTGTTGTTGTTCTTAATCTTGAAGTTAACATGAGGCCTTCAGCAAAGAGCAAACCCTCTCACCACATAGTGAGTTCAAGACTACCCCTAGAACCGGTTTAACCGGAATTCACTTGCTAAATGTTGAACAACGCTACATCCGTCCCCTGTTTGAAATAATTTTTGTCATAGTTGCGGGGTTGTCAACAAGCCTAACATATCGGGCAAAGTTCTCTTATACACTGTCATCCGTTGCACGACAAAGGGATCAATAGACAATACAACATATAAACGATCAAAGGTCACTCATTGAGTTGTTTGTAAGAAAACTTGGATTGACCCAAATATATTTTTTTATAAAACAATATACAACTGCACACGATACCCTTTGGAGAAAATGCTGGAATTTATCGCAAATTTGATTTATTGGTAAAGAATGGGTCTCCTTTGAAAATGTTATGAAAAAAAGATGTTTAACACTGATGTTCAAAGGTGAAAAAACACTATCAAGTTTAGAGCATTTTTCATAATTTACAATGTATTTGGAGTCCTTTTCAACAGAAAAATACTAAATATATGAATTGGTGAATTCAGATAGTAGAACAAAGACACAGGTAGAAAAAAGAAGGGAAACGGGAAATGTATCAATGAGACAACGACCCAAAGGGGAGTAATAACAACTCAAAGCCACCATAAGATCTTCAATGAACGGTGAGAAAACCCCACACCCAACGGCAGTCGGCCCCTAAATAAAGAGTAATCAAGTTCAGCGAAATAAACATCATCCTAGACTCCTATAGACATAAAGTCCTGTTGCTAACTGAATTTTACTGTTGTAACCACATGAGTGTTTTTTTGTTTTTTTGTTTTTTTGTTTTTTTTTTTTTTTTTTTTTTATTATTTTTTTTGGTTTTTTTTGCATTGGCTAGGGGGAAGATTTGGGCCCAATAAAACTAGTTGTATTAAGCCTTTATGTGTCTTTTCTTTTTTCTAGTTCGTTTACTTTATGTCTATAGGAGTCTAGGATGATGTTTATTTCGCTGAACTTGATTACTCTTTATTCAGGGGCCGACTCCGACCTGTCGTTGGGTGTGGGGTTTTCTCACCGTTCATTGAAGATCTTATGGTGGCTTTGAGTTGTTATTACTCCCTTTGGGTTGTTGTCTCTTTGACACATTTCCCGTTTCCCTTCTTTTTTCTAACTAGAAAACAGACAAGACACGCAAAGGCTTAATAAATTTCCTGACTTAGGACAGGCGCAAACCTGCTGCGGCGGGGTTAAACTAGTTTTATTGCGCCCAAACCTTCCCCCCTAGCCAATGCAATGAATAAAAAACAATAGTAACAACAGTAAAATTCAGTAAGCAACAGAACTGAGTCAATTGTGTGAAAAATTAAACTGAAAGAACTAAATATACGGAAAAAACATGAAATCACAAAAAAACTACTAGCAATTAACTGACATGCCAGCTCCAGACCCATTACCAAATAACAAATAAAATCATGTACCCTCAGTATACAGCTTCCACCAAGATCCCTTCCCGTGAGGAGTTTAGCATAATGATTTAGGTAAGCTATTTAATTTCCAAAGCGAAATTTGATGTAGTTTTTGAAGGAATATTTTCATTGTCGTCTTGTTTCAAAATAGAAGAAAAGAACTGATTTGTTATTTTCCTATGTTTCATCTTTAACTGATGTTAAAGTATTAATTGAGCAGTTGAGTCGTGGCTTTCCCGAATGTTGTTTTTATAGTGTTTTTTTTTTCTAACAGAGCATAAAGCTGCAGATTCAGGGGGTTATTCAGCTTTTAATTAATTCCTAAAGAAACTCTGTGGCCGTCACCATGAAAGCATTGAAAGATATTACGTGTAAGTGTCCAAAATGAAAACGGACATTTCCAGCTAGATTTCACGTCTATGTGGATTTTAAAGAACTGGTTTTGACCAGGATTGATTCTTTGATAATGTGGCTGTTGAAGCATACGAAGAAGGACATATACTTACCCTTTAGAAGCGCTTGATGTCACTCTCGGTTTTATGAGTTGACGATAACAGTTCTTAGTTTTTTAGTTGTCTCGCATAAATTTTAGTCTTGTTGCTGTTTGTGGTAATAGTTTGTGCTTACTTGTTAGTAACTGAATACTAAAGAGTTTCAAATTTTTACCTTGCTTAGGTGTTAAACGTACCATGGAATTTCGTAGGTTTTGCTTAAGGGTTAAAAAATGAACACAAGCATAGGATTTCAAATTATAAGTACCTTTGTTCTGAATTTTGTGTTTTTATTTCGGTGTTCCTGTCTTATTTTTTCCGATCTGTTTTCACTTTGATTTTGTAATCATCACATCCTTTGTTCCCTTGATATTCTACTACCGTTGTTCGATAAAGCGATTCACGAGTAGCGACTTTTCTTTTCGGTTATTTGTTCTAAATCAGTTTTACAAATTTTCGGTTTAAGGTCTCTCAAAAGTTTTGATCTGACCTGCATTAAAGAGACGTGCGTTATCTAAATGGCAATAGCAACTAAATTTACAGTTACTTCGTTATTTTGTTATTTATTACCACTAGACCGACACTTCTTCTAGTGGACTATAAGTCCTCAGTGTATTCACCAAGTCAGTAGTCACCCAAAAACCGATTTTATTTGGAAACTTGCATTATCGAAATTTTATAAAATTTATAAATATGAAATGCTGAATTGCTTACTTAATTTGTGAAATTGAAATTTATAATGTATACTTAACACATATAGAAATTTCACTTACCAAATCCCCTGGTTTGGTGAAGTGACTAATAAACAGGGAAGAACCTTGATGGGATCGTTGTACCACCAAGGGGATTTGTTAACAACAAGTTATTTATTAAAACGTTTTAAAAGTAAAAAAAAAGAAATTTTATAAAATTTTTGTAAAAACTAATGAGTATCTCCTTTATGCATAGCTCTGTCCTTAGCTGATTGATTTTAGCTTTTCATTCAGATTTTTAGCTATTTGTTTTCTGTTAGTTTACCAATGTTTGGTTAATGGTCTCCTAAATGTTTTGATTTCATCGGCATTGAAGAGACATGGCCATATGCAGAAAGTGAATTTGCAGTAGCCGTTGACTTTGCTGGTTGACGATAGTAATCCAGAGTATTCATCAATCCACTGGTCAATCCTACCAGATAGACGATTTCATTTGAAAAAATGCAGTATCGTAATTTAAGAAATTTTTTCTGAAAACTAAGGAGTATCCCCCCCCCCCTCGTGTCTGTCGTGCATTATTCTGTCCTCAGCTTATTTAAGCTTTTAAGTTTGATCTTTTTTGATGTCGCAATGCCAATATGCAATAACTAAATTAACAGTAAGTTTGGTATTTTGTTATTTATTAACAAGAGTTAGGCTGTTGCCTCTGCTTGTGAAGCAGTGGTTACAGAGGATATTTCCCCAACCCAGTAGTCTGTTCTTCGACCGATTTATCTGGAATCTTGCAATATCGCAATTTTAGAAAAAAATGCTTATGTCTAAGGGGTACCCACTTCGTGCAGAGCTCTGTCCTTAGCTAATTTTGGCTTTACATTCAGATCAATTTGGGTAGAAGCGATTCAGTAAATCTGTCCCCGCCGTCTATTTGTGATGTTTATATCTTTTGTCAGCTTCTGTATTAAAGAAAACACAATGCCATCAAGTATGTAATGAAACAGACAAAATTTTGTTTACATTCATACACAATGTAGTATTTTATCAAATGACCTGTCAGTTATTAATATAAAGCAAACAATGAATTAGTAACGATATCACCGAATTTGATTGGTCAAGAAGGTCTTATTGGATCGACCCTGTTTGTTCTCTATCAGTTTTACAAATATTTGGTTTATTGTTTTCAAAATGTTTTGACTTGATCTGGACTGAAGAGACATGAATGACTATATGCAGAAACTAAATTTACAGTAACTTTGGTAATTTGTTTTTTTTTTTCTATCATAGTCCTCATTAGCATCTATCAGTCCTAAAGCAGCAAAACATGTTTAAAAATGTTATGATAGTAATCTTGTAATATGCTATATAAAAGGTATACAATAACTATATACAAGAGTAATAAGAAGGTTTCGATTGAACATTATATTATGGGAAAAAATAATCTGGCCCGCGATATTTCCCGGCTCGATTGAAAATCCCAGTGCCCTCCTCCTTTTTGAAAATCAAATGGTCCTTGCCTAAGGGTTATGGCCTCAAATCCCCTTTTGTGATTCAAAATCGTTGGTGCCAAATGTTTAAAGTCTTCATATTAGATAAGAAGTGTAGTTTTGGGGGAAGTAACGATTTTACATAGTTTTGATGGCTGATATTCCTGATGTTAAATCAACATGAACAGAGTAAAAATAGAACCTGTTGCAAAGGAACATTCACTGCTTGATTGTATTATAATTCAAACAAGATCTACTTTAGCTATAAAAATATAGAACTTATGGTAATATCAGAAGCTTTTTAAATCCACGTGTTCGAAACTTTGAATTGTAAAAGATAAACCAGTTCGTTCAAGCTATCGAATAATGCGCTATGCTCGAACCAAATCAATGATTGTCAGATTATACATTTATTTAATGTGAAGCCAGGCAACAGACCAGAATATTTCCCAGAGGTAATGGAAACAGCTTAGTGTTCTATTGTCCAAAGCCAACGACTGAGGCCAATAGAACACTGAGCTGTTTCCATTACCGAGGGAAAATAATTGTTAGCTATTGTCTGACTACACATTAAATAACTGTTTTATCTGCACAATCTGGCACAAAAGAAAAATGGCCGTCTGCAAAGCTCAGATTCACTGCAAATTATTTTACTTAAGGTGTCTGCAGGGTATTAATTTCCTATTATAGAATTTTGTAAAATTTTCTGTGTAGAAACATAATTGTATTATTGTTCAAAATGTTAAATAAAATTTGGGGGTCACCGTGCATTTAAGTGCAAAATCTGAAATTGAAAATTTCAGGATTTTACATAGAAATGATAGGGAAAATGATCATATGAGTGGATAGTTTGAAAAATCTATTATAGAATTTTTTAATACTTTGCATGTGTTTAATTATCATTATGTAGTTTACATATAAAAAATAAAAATTAGGGGTCACCGTTCAAATAAGAGAGAAAAATTGCAAAATGTTAATTTCTCTAGTGATATCTTTGTAAACATATTTTATTAAATTATCTCCCTTGAATAATTTCTGTGTTCTATAAATCCAGCAACAGATTTAAAGCTCATGTGTTTTAACTCACATTTTTGTAATGAAAATGTTATAAAAATGATTAGGAATATGAATTTTAAATACATTTGAACTTTCTTTTCATTTTAAATAACTATTTTGTTAAATTTCTTAATGAATGAAACCTAAATGAACCATTATTAGACAAAAATGGCGGAATCATATCACTGAGACACCTTAAATTATTATTCTGATTTATTTCATATCACTTTTGTTACAAATAATTCAATTGGTTCAATTACTATTACATGGTATACTGTAATTCAACATATAAGCCAAACAATACTGTGAGCGGGCTGTGTTGAGATCCGATACAGCCCGCTGAGGAAATACAACCCGGTGGTGACGTCAGCAGAACAAAAACATATAGTAAAGAAGTATTTAGCTTAATAATCACAATTTATTGGTTTTTTTCAACCTGTCACCCAAGAAAGATAAGAAAAAAAATGAATTAATCTCACATTGTTTTAAATATTAATCAGATTCAGAAAGTCACAAATTAGAAACATCACATTTCATGTCTATGTTTTTCAATTTCACGTTTACTTTTATTTAAGTATTTTCGTTTATTGCCGACAATTAAAAAAGAGGAAAACATTAACCTAAAGCGTTTGAATGGTAAATTTGTTCAATATGAAATAAAAGTAATAGAAACTTGTGTATTGGGCTGCATCAGATTTACAGACTTCCAAAGGACCTTGATACGGACCTGTACCTTGTTACAGCCCTTGCCTTCGGCTCGGCCTCTAACAAGGTACACGGTCCGTATCGCGGTCCTTAGGCAGTCTGTAAATCCGGATGCAGCCCTCTACACAAGTTACTATTACATAAATACAAAAGATCATTTGCAGAAAAAATGCTTAGTAAATCTGAACATATATTACTGTATTTATAATTTGTTTTTAAAATTTTTAATATCTGAATGTGCAAAATGATATACATGTTTTCATGTTGAATCATTTCACAATGTTAATGAATTTGCATTTGCTTTACACATTTACAAAACCCTAGTAATTAGTTCTGTCGGCCAGAACTCTAGCAGATTTTTTGTGTTTAATGTGTCTTGTAGTATTTATCTCATTATCAATAATTTGAGGTTGCGTATTTCAAAGAATGTTAGTAGAAATAACTTCCATCAAACGTGTCAAAAAATCCATTTAACTAAAATCAATATAATTTTGACCAATAACATTAGCCGGGAAATAGAACAGTTTTGAATATTCATAAAATAGTTTTGACCAATCACAGTATCCAGGCAACAGAACAGTAATGAATATTCATGAAATTGCTTTGACTTATCACAGTAGCCAGGAAATAGAACATACTAGCCAATAGAACACCGTGAAGTAGATCACTTCATTGTAACAATCTTCAAAATTATTCAAAATAAAAAATACTTAATAAAACATAAAACAATACGATTAGATTATAAAAACAGATATACGATTAAATAAAGTTTTCAGTTCTGTTTCTTAATTGTGTTTATGTAATAGAGAGAAACCGAAAATACAAAACAGGTAAGGTCTGTTAGCATCACCGAGGTAAGTGTACAAAAATGTTTCTAAATACTATTTGTTATAGTTCTTATATTTCATCATGTTCGGTGTCGCCAAAAAATTTTTTCATACACATCGCTTCTAATACACCGTTTCACGATAACTTGGTACCTGTGGTTTTGAGTGAAAAATAAAAACAGTTCCCGCAAAAATGACGTCTAAGGACATTTAATAAAGACGTCACATATATTCTGACGTTGTATTGTACGCACTCAAAGGCATATGAGCGCTTGCGCAAAATTCAGGGCCACAGTTATCGAGAAAAGGTCTCTTTAAGCCTTCAACGATTTGTTGTTTCTACTGCTGATATAGATTTCATGACATCCATTGTAAACAGGCTGTAATATGTCTCAAATGAAACTAAGTATGCAATTCTAAATCTGTATTACGTAGGGTTCTGGAAATGATCCAAATGCTCGTTTCTATCGGAATGATGAGAAATATGCGTGTTGCAACAGTTGTGAACAATATATAAATTCATGGAAATTCACTGTTATTGATTATGTATAAATGTCTATTGATGTGAGTTCACCAAGTCCGGTTGTGTACTTTATTGACACTAACACACGATGCATTTGATTTCCGCATATTGTATAAAAAAAACTTTTCAGATGCGGAATTGACTTAACATAATAATCTTTTCTCAAACATTTTATTGACTGAGTAAATTCTTATTCTTTTCACTTTGCTGTAAAAAATCTTTTTCTTCCTTATTTATCTACAGATAAAACAACTGAGTGTGCGACAGTTTTAGATGAAGAATCATGCGTCGCTAAAAACATATAATTAGGTCCGACACCTGGATATATCAATTAGTTAAGTACTAAAAAATACCGTTAAATCAGAGAATCTGTCTGAAATATTTTATTTAGCTCGATCTACCTAAATGGGGTAATTACAAAATTACCAAACATTCTTGTCAAGAGCCAAGACCAAGAGGACAAGCATGTGAAAGACCGCTTTAAAAATTGTAGACCGCAATTGTCGAAACTGGTACAGGCATTTCAATAAACTATTCTCACTTTAATGCACAATCAAAATTTGACTTATCTATCTTCTAAATTTCGGCAGAAACGTCTTTAGTATAGATCATATAATTTTTTTTGGAAAACCATATAGTCTGGCTGATTTTATAAATAACCAATAGGATAAAAATGAAATGCCAATATCAGCTAAGATTATATTTTTCTTTGAAGGAGGTACTCTGTAGTTTTATACAAAAACTTCAAGAAATTAAGATATTGGGTTGGTGAATACCCTTTGGGAACTGTCCATAGATAGATGCATAAGCGAAGTGGTAATAAAGAAAATAATACTTAACTTTTCTAGATAGCCATTTCGATAACTTATGTCTCTCCATGCAGATCAAATTAAAACCATAAAACTGAATAATGTATAAAAGTTGATAAGAACAAATAAACAAACTACTATTTTGACGATTTGGTTATTTGTTCTCTATCAGTTTTTAAACATCTTTGAGTTGATGGTCTTCCAAACGTTTAGATCTTATCTGCACTGAAGAGACATAAGTTGTCGAAATGCGCATATGCAGAAAATAAATTCATAGTAACTTCGGTATTCAGTCATTTGCTACCACTGGGTCGATGCCTCTGCTGGTGGACTGTTAGTCCCCGAGGGTATTCACCAGCCTAGTAGTCAGTACTTCGGTGCTGACCCAAAATCCGATACAATTTGGAACCTTGCACTATCTAATTTTTTTGTAAATTTTGTTGAAAACTAAAGGAGTATCTCCCTGATGCAAAGCGTGTTCTTAGCTTATTTTGGATTCATATTTATCTCAGATTGGTTATTTGTTCTCAATCATTTTTTAACATCTTTGAGTTTATGGTCTTTCAAACGTTTAGATCTAAAACTAAAGGTGTATCCTCCTCATGCAAAGTTATGTCCTTAGCATATTTTGGCTTCACATTTAGATCATATTGGTTATTGGGTCGATGCCTCTGTTGGTGGACTGTTAGTCCCCGAGGGTATTCACCAGCCAAGTAGTCAGTACTACGGTGCTGACCCGAAATCCGATACTATTTGGAACCTTGCAATATCTAGTTTTTGTAAATTTTGTTGAAAACTAAAGGAGTATCTGCCTCATGCAAAGCTCTGTCATTAGCATATTTTGGCTTTATATTTATATCAACTTGGTCATTGTTCTCTATCAGTTTTTAAATATCTTTGAGTTTATGGTCTTCCAAACGTTTAGATCTTATCTGCACTGAAGGGACATAAGTTGTCGAAAAAAATAAATTCACACTAACTTCGGTTTTTAGTAATTTGATTATAATAATGCCAACATTTCTAGATTTTACTGGCCAAGTTTACTTTCAAAAGCCAACTCGATGAGTGCCCTGTGATTATTTATGTGTAGTATCGTCTTTTTGTCCCTTTGTCTGGTAACAGAGGACAATATTGAATTGCCCAATATTTTTATGTTAGTTGACTATTTTACAGTCATCCTAAAGAGAAATATAGATGTAGCATTGTTTGAAATCTTCTAGAAAGCGAATTTCGCTAAAATCATTACTTGGATCCGACTTGAACTTACTGGAAGTTTCTGCCCATCGTTGAAGACATCATGGTGACTAAGATGAAGAACTACAGTAAAGTGTTGATCTATATTCTTAATTCTAACGTATATTTCTAGGGATTTTGTCCAATGCACATTTACTCTACATCCCTTGATTTTTGTCCACTCATCTTTTATTAAGGAATTTCATTAACAAACAGAACCTCCAAGCTGATTTCGGAGTCTATATTGAGTACCTTTTGGTAATATCATCATTTATTATTACTTTTTAAATTCTTTTGTCCTGATTTAATCTGCAATGGACAGAGAAAAGCAATATCCAAATTTCAAGGTTTTTTTGTAGTAGATATGTGATAAAAACAAATTACAGTCATAGTTTACTCCAAATCTTTCAACCAATATCGTGGCTAATGATTTTGATACTGATATTTACATTGGAAACATTTAAATACTATTTATCATTTACAGTTGTCTACAAATGCAAGGTCTTTTAATGATTTTTTTTGCAAATTGATTTTCAATAAGGGCGACCAAGAAGTTAAGTTGTTAGTAACTGATGGACTGCTAAATCGATTGGCAGTTTGAAAACATACCGTTTGAACGTTCTCCAACCAACTGTGCGGGATGCATTGGAACATCTCCATATTTTTTCTCTAGGAAAGCGTTTTGGAGACATACCGGACATTTTCATTAATCTTGCGGAATTTTAAATATTGACAAAATTATACAATGTACCGAAAAAAAAATAAAAATAAATGAAATAAAACAAAATGGAAGCAGTCGAAAACGATAGCTTATCTCCTCGCCTGTAGATATGAACCTTAACGCAAACTTACACAGAGTCACTAAAGCATAAAATGTAGGTCAGAGTGACCAAATTGCCATCAGAAGCAGCATCACTCTCAAAGACGCATCTACTGGCCAAAAATGATTGATGTTCCACATGTAGTTTCTCATTTGAACCTTAACGCATACTTTAACCTGAGTCACTGAAGCGTAAAATGTAGGTCTGAGTAACCCAATTATCATCTGAAGCAGCATCACTCTCTAAGACGTATCCACTGACCAAAGATGATTGATGTGCCACATGTAGTTTCTCAGATGTGAACCTTAACGCAACCTTTAACTAACCTGAGTCACTGAAGCGTAAAATGTAGGCCAGAGTAACCCAATTATCATCTGAAGCAGCATCACTCTCTAAGACGTATCCACTGACAAAAGATGATTGATGTGCCACATGTAGTTTCTAAGATGTGAACCTTAACGCAACCTTTAACTAACCTGAGTCACTTAAGCGTAAAATGTAGGTCAGAGTGACCCAATTATCATCTGAGGCAGCATCACTCTCTAAGACGTATCCACTGACCAAAGATGATTGATGTGCCACATGTAGTTTCTCAGATGTGAACCTTAAAGCAAACTTTACCCTGAGTCACTTAAGCGTAAAATGAAGGTCAGAGTGACCCAATTATCATCTAAAGCAGCATCACTCTCCGAGACGCATCGACTGACCAAAGATGATTGATGTGCCACATGTAGTTTTCTCAGATATGAACCTTAACGCAAACTTTAACCTGAGTTGGGACAAACGGACATACACTTGGACGGACGGACGGGCGAGATGCTATATCCCCTCCCCAACTCCGTTGGGAGAGGGGATAGTAAGCTAAAGTAAAGACAGATTGAAAGAGAGTAATGAAATAAATAAAGAAAGAAACATAATAAAACAAAAGACAGAAAGTCAATCAAACAAATCAAAATGAATTCAGCAAGAGCAAGGAAAAAAATACACATATGTTACGGATATTGCCTAGTTTTTTGTTAAAATTATAACATTTAGGCTTTAAAATAGAATTGAATTGTACATTCATCATAGCATATATTAGGTTGCCAGCTGCATGTCATTCAATGCTTTTGTATCTAAGACTAAATGTCCCTATTTGTATTTATCTATGATGTAAACGGCGATGGACATTTGTGCAAAAGGTAGGAAATGTGCGCAACCCCCCCCCAAACGAGAACAATTGCTCAAACGAAATGAGGCCATTTGCGCAAACAAAAAGTGGGCATTTGCGCAAACGATTACCGACTTGATCTCAATCGCACATATCTAAGTTGTTTCCATTCAGCCTTCAACATTTCTTTCATCGAGTGGATAGTTTTACTCATCTCGGCTCTGAAGAATGTTGACTACTTTTTGTTTTGATTTTAGTCTTACCGAACAACCTTTTATTGGTGCATCATAATAATTTGATTCAACATCTGACTTCTCTTTCCAATCTATGCAGATAACCCTTATTTTAGTGAAATAATACGACATTTTACTACTTAAAAAAATTTCGTACGAATTATAACAACTGTTTGATAAATATTTAAATACTTGCTTTATGTAGAAAATTTGAGCAAACGAACTTTTTAACTGACAACAGGTTACTGAAAATTTTTGCGCAAATGTCCACTTTTCTTTTGCGCAACTGCATACTTTTCATTTGCTCAAATGTCCTCTGTTTTTCAGGTAAATTTTCGCAAATTTCCATCGTTCGATGATAATTTGAATAGTAAATTGGTGGTAAGATGCACAATAGCAATATGCTATCAATACAAATAATAATTAACTACTATCTGCTGATATGTCCAATTATTTTGAAATCATGTTTTCTGATAGTAACTACAAATTTCGGCCAGGATTTATCTAAGTGATGAATAACTTCCACCATCATTAAGATAATATTTGATATGATACGATGTTGTTTCGTACGTATTATTTACAGTATATAGGGTTTAATGACAAATATACCGAACATAATTGTGAAGAGCCAAAGTTCAAGAAGCAAAAAGAAAAAGCAGGTGGAAAACCACAATAAAACACTGTCGTCTGCAATGGTCCTGACTTGGTACAGGCATTTCAAAAGGGATTGTGGGTTAAAATGTATCCCTGATTACATAAACCTGTGAGTATATCATAAACCTAACAATAGGAATAGAAAATCTCAACAGTTTCTATATACCAACCAAACGTTTGCATAACACACGTACAGAATTAAAAATACACAGCACAGAATAATAAAAATGAATTCCTATCACAATAAGTCCTTGAGAATATATTTAAATCTAAACAAGAAAACACGGTAGACAAAATTGCATGAAAATTGTAACGTCTGGACTGTTTACGAATTTCCAGACAAATTGTTATATGCGCAAATTAATTGTGCAGTGCGACCACATTCAAATCTTGTTCGTGTCGATTTTTCATATAGGCAAAATAGACTTTTTTATCGTTTATTTCATGCCTTGTTTCAGGAAATAGGAAAACTATTGTCCCTCGATGATGGAAATGGCTTGCGAATTATTGCCTTCGGCCACTGTCATTTCCATTACCTCGGTTCAATAGTTTTTGCAGTTTCCTTGAAATAACTGTATACTTACCCGTCCGAAGCACCTTTAAGCACACTAGGTTAAAATTAGATTACTCACTAAAAGTACCTTTGTTCCGATATGATGTCGATGAAGCTGTCTTATGTTTTCCCATCTCTGTGGACTTTGATTTTGTAATCTCTACTTCCTTTGTTCCTTTTGATTTTCGGGGGGGGGGGGTATTTTTTTAGAAAAAGAAATTTCTGGCCCCGATTTTTGCTAAAAAAAATTTCTGCACAGCATCTTGGTTGAAAAAAATAGTCTGGCCCGGGTCCTGTCCATTAGAAAAAAAAGCCTGGCTCAACAAAATTTCCTTGCATAGTGCCGGTGTATAAGAAAAAATAATCTGGCCAGCGAAGCGGATGAACAAAGTCTCCGTTCTCGGGTAAAAATCCCTAGCCTCCCCCTCCAAATCAAATAGTCCGTGCCTAAGTCTACTACCGTTGTTTCGAAAAATGGGCTAACGATTAGCTACTTTTCTTTTCGGTCGATTGTTCTATATCTGTTTACAGATGTTAGGGTTAAGGTCTCTCAAATGTTTTGATTTGATCTGCACTGAAGAGAGGTTTCGAAATGGACATCTGCAGCAACTAAATTTAAAAGTAACTTCGTTATTTTGTTATTTATCACAACTTGGCCAATACCCTTGCTGGTGTACTGATAGTCCCCGATTTTTGGAGACTTTAGGAAACTTTTGCTGAAAACCAAGGAGTATTTCTCTCTTGTCTGTTGTGCATTGCTCTGTCCTTAGCGGATTTTGGCTTTTCAGTTAGATCATTCTTTCAGTCAATCAAATGTTGCGTTTATGATGACAAAATGTTTTATTTTGATATGCACTGGAATGACACTAGTTGTCAAAATGGCCACATGCTAAAACATTCTGTATTTTCGTATTTTCTATCATTGTCCTTGGTTGAAATTATAGGGAAAATTAGCAAGCTTAAACAAAATTTAAATTTATTTAAGTTACGACATATAGAATTTTTTTTTAAAATTTAGTAAGTTGTTATCTCATACACTTGCCTTTCATTTGCACGAAAAAAGTGGGTTACTAATTGTTGAATAAATTGAAAAATAAAAAAAAACATTTTCAATGTTATGTTACATTATGTTAACTTGGAAGCCATCGTTACATTTTGGTGTCAATGCGCGCATTAAACATAACTGCTTGCTTTGTACCCTAGCTAAAACGTACATTAAAAAAATTAAGCTGACGCCAAACATGGAATTAAATTGGTTTGGTCTAAGTGTACTAATATTTTTATTTTTATTTTCATCCCAAATACAACCCTTATTGAAGCATGTTTGGTGTCGCCAAAAATATTTTATAAACCTCACTACTAAATTAAGACATTTTATATATTTTTGAAATTATGGATTTCCTTTGTTTGGGTTCTAATGCTGCTGATGAGGAATAAATTTCCGAAATGGCCATACAGCTCATTAAAATTAATGCAGTTGGAGTTAACATATGTGTTATGGTCTCATGTTCATTTACTACATATCCTTTCGTAAAATATTCGTGAGTGTATACTCATGAACATTTTGCTGTTGTTTCTGGATAGACTCTACTAAATGACCAATCAGCTGCTGGCATAGTCAAAGTATTAAACAAAGCAATGCTACTTTCACTTTGCATATAACTGTCAATATTGACAATATCGGAGTTCTAAAACGCTC
>MJUU01024119.1:124871-143129 GCA_002080025.1 Modiolus philippinarum
CGGGGATATTGATTGAAACCTCTGGGTTAGAGGAAACGGCACTTCCAAGCTGGTCAGATAGACCTCGTAGACAGAGAAAAGCGCCAGCACGGCTAGAAGACTATGTCGTAAACTACCGTTAAATGCACAAAAGTTGTAAATATTGTATATATCTCGCGATATCTCTTGTTTGTTGAAGGTAAATGATACCAAACAAATGTTAATTTTTGTCTTTACTATGTTATAGTCCTTCGGATGAGACTCTAAACCGAGGTCCCGTGTTCAGGTCCGTCACAGCCTGGGCACGTTAAAGACCCCTCCTCGGCTCCTAGTGGGTCGATGTGAGGCAAAATTAGTTAGGGACAACAAAATCATTCTTTCGGCCGTGACATCAAAATTGCAGACGTAAATAGGAATAAAATTAACTTGAATACATACTTTTTTTTATTTGGATTTATTGTAAGGGAAGCGATAGGTTGTAAGTAAGGAAGGGAGGATAGCAAGAGGACAGAAATGTTAAAATTATATTGTTATGTTGTAAGGAACGCCTTTGGTTATAGGCAAGGAATAAGATGATAGAATTTTCTTTTACCCTTGCTGAACGCCAATGTGATGTGACACAAGGGTTGTCATGTATATGCTGAGGGGAGTAGAAACTGTAGGGTAGATTTGGGATCTACGAGTAGTTCTTTGAGAATCGATTAAGTTCGAGTTAAGGGTTAGCCAAGCGGTCAGGCTTGCTATTTTTACAGTTTCAGAAAATACGCTGCTTTTGCAGGTTGATGAGTTTGGGTATGAAAAATGACCATAGGTTGTGATCGAATTTCCCAGCAATTGATTGTAAAATGCGAGGGCGCATTTCTCAGAGGCGTGGGTAATGTGACGAAATTCAAGTTTCTAGGATTAACATTTTGGTAGATAGCTCGTTCCCTTGTATGTTATTGTACCTATTTATAGAAACAATACCAGTGACATGATTTTAGGAAATAAATAAGTAATAGTTCATGTTGATCACTTCAAAGCTTTCTTGAGTTAATAGAGATGTCTGGAAAATATTATATTCATTTGTATTAAATTGTATAGTCAAGCAGTAGGACGTTCTTAAGTTGCGATGTCTACTTTCACTTTCATTGTTTACATTTCCAATGGTTAATTATAGATATCTACAGATAGTAATTTCTTGAGTCTGATACCTGATTCCAATCCATAATTTACTTAGCCGTCTGTCAGAAGCTTTAAAGAGAAAGGTTACAATTAGTTTATGCAAACGTTTGGATAATTATGATTATCATAAATAGACTGATCCATGAGGGGTGTCTGCAATAATAGACTAGTCCAGATTTTAGTATAAAAGCAGATGATTTCACAGGTAACCTCAGTTCTGAATAAGGACTCAACACATACATCACGTCAAGATCGATAGAGAAAGGTAATTGATATATAGTTTTAGTTAAATATAAGCTATTTAAAGAGTTGTTGGCTATTTCTGGATAAGAAGTAGACTAACATATTCTTTGTACCAATAGGTCAAGACAAGGAGGCCCTGACTAGTGGCACCTTCGTGCTGGTGACTGCTTGGCTCTGCATAAGGTCCAAGTGTCACTAGTTACATATCATACCTAACACAATTATCAAAACCAAAGATTCCTTTAGCCAGTTTGTTGTCCATTGGTCCCTTACACACACTAGGGATATCAATACAGTTAGGAAATACGCTACCATTTAACTTTAGGGGATAATCACAGCAAATCCAGGGAAATAACCTTGGTACGGATCCACGGGTACAGTAGTACCATCTGGCGTGTAGGAAGTGGGTGACCCCCTGCACGTTACATTGTTAGGGAATAGAAATTTCTTATTTGACTTTAAAGTTGGGTCATCGTTTAGATATATTACTTGGCAGACGTGTCGCTTTGAGAAAATCAAATCGCCGCATAAGGTGAACTTCAGGCAATTAAGAGAATTCCCAAAATGTTATAATGGCCGCCTATGGAAAATATTTAGTGGAGTCTGACCTTCTACTGCTGATGTTAAATTTCATGACGTCCATTGTAAACGGGCAGTAATTATATCTCAAACGAAATTAAGTAGTTCTCAATCCATATGAGGTTGAATTCTCGATCTGATCTAAATACTGTTTTCCATCGGAATGATGAGAAATATGCGTGTTGCAACAGTTTTGAACAATATATTAATTCATGAAAATTCACGGTTATTGATTATGTATAAATGTCTTTTGATGTGATTTCTCCAAGTCCGGTTGTGTACTTCATTGACACAAACAAACAGTGCATTTGATTTTGCATATTCAGGTGATATTGTAAAAAAAAACACTTTTCACATGCGGATTTGACTTGATTATAACATACCTGAATTATCTTTTCTCAGACTTTTCATCCACTGACTAAAGTTTTATTTTATTCTCTTTGCTATAAATAATCTCACTCTTCCTTTAAGGTAATGGCCACCTTTGATGAATGTAATGAGAAATTTCATAAAAGTGTTCTGAAATAGTAGGTGACAATAAACAAGAAAAAATGATAGGTTCATACGCTTGATTTTGAGATATAGGTAATTAAAATTTAGCGGGAAATGTCCATTTTCTAGGTAAATAATACTGAACTTACTGCAATTTTTTTCCTAGATGGTCATTTCGATAACTTATGTCTTTCCATGCATATCAAATCAAAACATAAAGAAAACCATAAAACTGAAGCTGATTAAGAACTAATAAACAAACTATTATTTAGACGATTTGTTTATAATAATGCCCATATTTCTAGATTTTACGGGCCAAGTTTTCTTTCAAAAGTCAACTCAATGAGTGCCCTGTGATCATTTTTTTGTAGTACCTTTGTCTGGTAACAGAGGACAGCATTGAACAGCCCAATATTTTTATGTTAGCTGACGATTTTAAAGCTATCCCAAAGAGAAGTATAGATGTAGCGTTGTTTGACATCTTCTAGAAAGCGAATTTCGCTAAAATCATTACTAGGGTCCGTCCTCAACTTACTGGAAGTGTCTGCCCATCGTTGAAGACATCATGGTGACTAAGGTGAAGAACTACAATGACTGATTGATTGATATGGGGTTTAACTCCACTTTCAGCAGTATTTCAGCTATCTCATAACGGTCAGTTTTGGTGATCGAGGAAGTGGAGTCCCGGAGAGAACCACCGACCTTGGGCAGATAACTGAAATACCTTATCACTTACGACTGTACCCTTTTTGTAATGTACAAAGTGAGGCGCGAACTCACACCACAGTGGTGATAGACTGCAGTTGTTGTGTAGATAGAAGAACTACCTTAACCACTCGGCCACCCAGGTCCCTAAGAGCTACAATGAAGTGCTGTTCTATATTCTTAATTCTACCATATATTTCTAGGGATATTGTCCAATGCACATTTACTCTACATTCCTTTATTTGTGTTCACTCATCTTTAATTTAGGAATTTCATTAACAAAGAGAACCTCCAAGCTGATTTCGGAGTCCATATTGAGTATCTTTTGGTAATAGATCATCACTTATTATTACTTTTAAATTCTTTTGCCTCAATTCAATCTGCAATGATCAGAGAAACGCAATATCCAAATTTTGTGGTAGATATGAGATAAAAAAAACTTGCAGTCATATTTTATTCCAAATCTTTCAAGCAATATCGTAACTAATGACATCCCCGAGTGTATTTACATTGGAAACATTTAAATACTATTTGTCATGTACAACTGTCTACAAATGCAAAATCTTTTAGTGCTTTTTTTGCAAATTGATTTTCAATATGGACGACCAAGAAGTTATGTTGTTAGTAACTGATGGCCTGCTAAATCGATTGGTAGTTTGAAAACATACCGTTTTAACGTTCTCGAACAAAAACTTTGGGATACATTGGTACATCCCCATAATAACGCATTTTTGTTTTCTAGGAAAGAGGTTTGGAGACATACAGAACAGTTTCATTAATATTGCAGAATTTTAAATATTGACCAAAAAAATGATGCAATATACCGAAAAAAAAATAATAAAATAAAGACAGATTAAAAGAGAGTAAAGAAAGAAGGAAACATAATAAGACAAAACACAGAAAGTCAATCAAACAAATCAAAAGGAATTCAGAAAGAGAAAGGAAAAAATACACATATTTTACGAATAATCACCTAGTCTTTTATTTTGTCAAAATTATAACATTAATATTTTAAAATAGAATAGAATTGTACATTTAACATAGCATATATGAGGTTGCCAGTTGCGTGTCATTCGATGATTTTGTTTCCTAGAAAAAAGTCCCTATTTGATTTTCTCTATGACGATAGTTTGATTAGTAAATTGGTTATAAGATGCACAATAGCAATGCTATCAACACAAATAACAATTCACTATTATCTGCTGATATATCCAATTATTTTTAAATCATGATAGTTCTGATAGTAACTAACTACAAATATCTAAATAATGAATAACTTCTACCATCATTAAGATAAAATCTGATATGATATGACGGGTCAAAGTTTTTTATGTATTATTTACCGTATATGGGGTTTATAGAAGTTTCATTGGGGTAAGAAAGTGTTGATCGAAGCACATTTCAAATGAAGCGCGGTAGCACTTCATGTTAAAAATGTGCGCCCAGTCAACACTTTCATAATCCCTATGAAACTTCAAAATAATGCATTCAATTCTTATAATTGCATTTTAACTGAATATAAAAAAGCACAATTTATTTACAGGAAAGTACATCATGTACATTAGGATTTGCACAATTTTTACAAATTAATCCGCCACGTGAACATGTGGTCAAATGTGTTTCATTGGCATTGCAACTTCACATTAATATGCCACGTCATCAGTGTTCACCTATCAAATTGACGGAATTCAAATGGATATGCATGAAATGTAATTACAAAAATGTATTAACAAATCTACTGAACAGAATTGTGAAGAGTCAAAGTCCAAGAAGCAAAAAGAAAAAGCAGGTGGAAAATCATAATAAAAACTGCAATGGTCCTTACTTGGTACAGGCATTTCAAAAGGAATGGTGAGTTAAAATGCATCCCTGATTACATAAACGTGAGTATATCATAAACCTAACAACATCAGCAGTTTCTATAAACCAACCCGACGTTGGCATAACACGCGTGCAGACTACACAGCACGAAATAAAAACATAGAAGAAGCCACAGCCTGCTAAGCTCACCTCATTGCACAGCATTGCCACATGTTAAACATGTCAGTAAACAGGAATGGACTATAATCATTCTTTTTATCAGATTCATTCATGCTTTAAATGTAGGCCAAAGACTGTCATCCCAGAATGCATGACACACAACAATATGGTTGATGTGGGACATGCCATTAAGCAGAAATATACCTTAACCCTTCTTATTAACCAAGTTGTCATCACAAACTGCATCATGCATACCAATATAGTTGATGTAGGACACGTCAGTAAGCGGGAATGGACTTTAACCATTCTCAATAACCAAGTCACTCATGCGTAAAATGTAGATCACAGACAGCGTCCAAAGGATGAATTGTTGTTGTCATCCCAAAATGCATCATACATACCAATATGGTTTATGTAGGACATGTCAGTAAGCGGGAATGGACTTTGCCATTCTACCTAACCAAGTCGCTCATGCGTAAAATGTAGGTCATAGACAGCATCCGAAGCATGCATTGCAGTTGTCATCCCAGAAAACATTATACATACCAATATGGTTGATATGGGACATGTCAGTAAGCAGAAATGGACTTGAACCACTCTACCTAACCGGACGCGGACACGGACGCCGACGCTCGGAGCATCACATAAGCCCCCCCCTCACTTCGTGAGGTGAGCTAAAAAATGAATTCCTATCACAGTAAGTCCTTGAAAATAGATAAATTTAAACAAGAGAACACGGGAGACAAAGAAAGTAGAGAATTTCATAATTTTAATCACGACAATCTAGGAATAAAATACATGTATAGTATACAGAATTAGACATTTATACAATTTTTGTTATATTCAAAAATGGCATTGTCCATATTGACGGTATAAAATGCATACCAATATTGTCATAACACACTTACAGGAGTAGGACTACATTGCATTACATCAATGTTAGCATGATAGCACACATCAAGAACTAGGAATACATAGAATTCTCGTACACATAACAGAGCTGATACAACTCACATATATTACTTACAGTACACAGCTTTCATGCAAAAAATAGATGTATAACTTGAAAACACACATGGAAAACGAAGTATAGTTAATTTTATGTTTGTTGACAAGCATAAATGGGCTAAAGAGTCACGAATGTAGTGTTGTTCGACAAATGGCAAAAAACGTCAATTCAAATCGATAATAGGGGCTCTTGGACATCCTATGAGGTATGAGCAAACCTCATTGTTGAAGGTCTCATGTTGACTTCATAAGGAAAACAACAATGGAAGATTTGTGCTGTTGCGTGGTTCTACCATCTTTTAGTAGTCTTTGTCTCATTTGCATTTACTTCATAATACGTACTGTAGGAAAACCATCATTGATATCATCATTTAGATACATGAAAAACATTGAACACATAGTTTTTGATACATGTTATATTAACTGCCTGTTTTGATATAACATACAAAACTGCATTCATGTGAATATTAAAGTGTACTTATAGTACATGTACATAGCTTGGTTTATACAGCATTTTAACCATATTTACATTACACTGTTATAACATTAACATACAGCATCAACACTTTATGGTATTACATAACTGTAGTGAGTGAAAACCGAACCCTCAATACAAAACAAATTATCCAAGCAAAACGGCCAAATATGTAACAACTAAGAAACAGAGACACAACACGAGTACGGCACAGAAAAGAAAATGAAGACACACAAACACAAAGATGAATTACACCAAATAAAAAAACCATGGGTGAGATCAGGTACACCGGTAGAGTAAACATCCCCTGCTTCTCATAAGACACATGTCAAATCCGGTAGGAAGGTCAAATCCGGTAGCGGGAACCACAATCATAAGCTTTTAAAGGGAAACATCTGTCATCATCTGGGATACAGATATCCAATAGGGGTCCATAAGATGGTGATGTCGACTTTTTGGGTAACATACCCTTGTTTAAGTAGCCTATTTGTGAGCAACCGGGCTCTGTGATAGACAATCAGGGATAAACTTTCACAACAATATTGGAATAACTGATTCTCATCTAGTAGTTCTTGCTATGCGCTGAGACAAACAAAAGAAAATTACTAAAGATCTGCATTCTTTTCTGTTCTGCAATTTCACTGACAGTTCTATACAACTTATTCAATAACTCCTTCTTCGCGTTGTTTTAGGGGCTTTTGGGTTACTTCTCCCCTTCTGTTATTTATCTCAAGGCATCTCTTGTCATGTCAACTGGGCATATGACCGATTTACAGCGATCGTTTCCTCCGTAGCAATATATATACATTTGTGCCTTTTTTCTTGCAGTTACGTACTTGAAATGTAAGCGGTCATACATGTCAAATTCTTATTATTCTTCTGAAGTATCCATTATGGAAGCTGGACTGTCTGTCGGCATCTGAAGTATCCATTATGGAAGACGGACAGTCTGTAGGCATCTTTTTTAATGTAATCTTTCGACATTACCATTTTTCTAACTCCAGATTTCACCGGGAAACTAGTGTCATTTCATGGATCGTTTAAATTGAGCGCAGAGCATTTGTTTGAGTTCACCCTTTTAGCCTTAAGACATGTAAAATTTTATATACGTGTGTTTTGTATATGCAATCGAAGTCTTTCAAACAAATAATTAATGACGCATTTAGAACTTATAAAAACTACATGAAATTCATGTTAATATTTATATGACAACGACGGACATACACATATCCGAACTGTGAACACATTAAATGGTGACCATGTTCCCATAAGGTACTGGGAAAACACCCTGCAAAATGCATTTTCCATAACAATGTAGAAATGTCACATGCAGAAGTAGGAATATTTAAAATACACCATTGATGTGAACATAACACACTTACAGATAAGAAACACATTGTACATAATAACTAGAGGCTCAGAGACTGAGCCTGTATCGCTCACCTGTCAAAATGCTTCTACACCATACATGACTAAAAAAATGTTTCCTTACCAATGGGGTCAAATGTTTAGCTATGTTCTTCATTAGCACCCATGTTTTTTGTCTGATCCTATTGAAATGAATAATTTTTGCAAAGGATCTTCTATACATTTCAGATATGCTGGCGGCCATGTTTTCTCACAGATCAGAAAAATTTCGGCAAACTAAGAAAAGGACCTTCCATACATCATTCCTGTAAAATTTGGTTCAATTTGCTTCAGTAGCTTCAGAGGAGATAGTCAATATATGCTTTTCCCATAGGGTCCCATGTAAAAGTATGTTCTGCGCTGGCGGCCATGTTTTCTCACTGATTGAAAAAATTTCGGCAAACTAGGTAAAGGACCTTCCATACATCATTCCTTTAAAGTTTGGTTCCATTTAGTTTTCTCATAGGGTCCCATTTTAAACTATGTTCTGCGCTGGCGACCATGTTTTTTCACGCATCGAAAAAATTTCGGCAAACTCAGTAAAGGACCTTCCTTACATCATTTCTGTAAAGTTTGGTTCCATTTGCTTCAGTAACGTCAGAGGAGATAGCAAATATATGCTTTTCCCATAGGGTCCCATGTTAAACTATGTTCTGCGCTGGCGGCCATGTTTTTTCACGGATCGAAAAAATTTCGGCAAACTAAGTAAAGGACCTTCCATACATCATTCCTGTAAAGTTTCGTTGAAATTGGTCCAGTGGTTTCAGAGGAGATAGCCAAAATGTGAAAAGTTTACGGACGGACGACGGACGGACGGACGACGGACGCCAAGTGGTGGCAAAAGCTCACATGGCCTTTAGGCCAGGTGAGCTAAAAATTCTTTTATAATTTTGATTTATGTAATCTTGTGCTTTGCTCCTTCGGTATTCTGTTGTGAGTACAATAACTAAATCGTGGATAGTCTTTCAATTGCTGGTACTGTTTCTTGAATGTGACTTGTAATTGGTGTTGATATCTAGAATAGGCAGTTAGCACGAGCATACGCTAAGGATATCAAACAGATAAATATTATATAATACTGATATTTTATCAGGAAATATAATAACTGTATTGATGAAATATCAGACAAAAATCAGCTCACTTATATCATTTTTTTCTCAAGATTTTATAATAATGTTTTTTACATGTAAGATAGATACTTAATTCAAGTGCAAGAACGAAACGAAAGTGATAACAAAATTGATCACGTACTTTTTTAATTTTAAATGATTTTATAAGTTTTAATCATAGATATGATCAGTTTATTTTAGATATATATCCTGATTATTATTCAGCTATCATGCAACTTCTTGCTACTATAAATCATGAAACTAATTTGTGTTCTGACCTCCAATAATATTCCAAACACTGTGAAAGCCATATCTAACACTTTGATAATTTTATTAGTGTAGTAATTAAAAACACCTGCGAAGACTTTGGATCAAGGGAATCATTGAACACTAAAGGCAAACAAAAATCTCAAGTTCTTTATTTTTTGCTTTGCTTTTGGGTATTTGACCGAGGTTTGTTGTTTACAAGACGATAGAAGTAATATCCGAAGACTCCTTATTTATTTTCTTCCACTCTAAGTGTGGTGTTCAATGATCTACCCTCTCTCAGCGACCATAAATGGAGTTCACACAAACTATCTTCTAAATGACCGTATGTTGATATCATTGATTTGACTCCGTGTTCACAATGCATAAAAAAACACGTTTTCAGCATAAGATGTTGTACTTTAGATGTAGTGTACGATTCCCGAAAATAGTACCAATCCAATCAACCATTGCTTCGGTACCGGCCAATGAACTCCCTGAAAATTTACAGTATCTAAATTCCAGAAATATTTGTAAATCTAAAGGTATTTCCCCAATATCAAGCTCTTTCCATAACTGATTATGGGTACATTTAGTTCTGTTTCTCTTTGAAGCATTCTTTAATATGTGTTTCTTTTTAAAGTATTTTGATTTTAGGTGTACTAACATTAATTTTCTCTCCAGAACTCTAATTTATTGCAACTTTGATGTATAATAATTATTTCATGTTATTTTGTCTTTAATTAAAGGCATATCCGACAGTTTCTTGTTATATTTTCATTTTTTGTTTGTTTTTTGTTTTTGTTTTTTGTTTTTTTTTTGTAAAACAGGAACCGAAGAATTCCAAAAGATGACAAGAAAATGTTGGGTCACTAATCTTGTTTTCATTGAAATCGAGTTCAAACATTGATCATTTTTGCGGTTTTTTAAGAACAATAAAGTTCTTGTTTGAAAATTAACAGAGGAAGTATTTTCAATCTGATCAGAAAAAGACCTGGGATCAGAGGAGATAACCCTGTTTTTCAATTTTCTGTTACTTGAATAAATAAATAGAATCATTGCAGTAGGTATTATCGCAATATTAAATTTGTAATATTTTTCGTTCAGCAAAATAATATTCATTTTATCATGATAACAACAACCATGCATCCAGTTATTTAAATGGAGTGCATTTACTTAAATTTTTTGCAATGATATCTAAAAATAATGAAAATACGTAAAAGTCAGATTTCTTGCAATTTAATTTAAAGCATAGATTCAGCAATTTTTTGATTTTTTCACATTTAATTCTAAATTTAGAAAATATAGAACGGTAGAATTTTCTGAAATTTTAATATATCTTACATTTACTAGTTTTCTTCTATTCTCAGTTTTTGATGAAAATTAAACGACTCAGTTTTGTACAAGAAGTGTTTAATACTGATCAAAATGGTGCCTTTATATAATTTTAGCCTATACTGTTCAGAATACCCATGTTTTTCGGTTAAACTATTAAAATTTACCACCATTATTCATACTTACTTTCACACATGTTTATACTACATAATTTGGTATTTGAAACAATTCTATATCAAATTAAAATTTAATTAGAGCTAATTTTATACAACGATATTAACTTCTGAACGGACCAAATAATATCAAAGTACAGAAGTACTGTTTACTCGCAGTTCCGTTGGCATGGGTAAGCATATCTCCAAAATAAATGATGTTCCAGTATTATATAAAAAAGTAAGATTAATGTGAATATTGTTTTGACCAAACACTTTTTACTTTTTTTTATTCTGTAGCCTATATAGATAACAAACATATGTGTAAGCCTGTCCTTATGCAAGATATCTGTGGAAACCTCTTGATAATTTCTGAACCAGAGCTCTAATTTAACTCTCATTAACTTATGTAGACGAACTAACACATTATTTCTAAGATCTTGCCATAAACCAATCTCTTCCTTTACAGTAAGCAATGCGACATATCTTCAGCTGAAGCTGTATTGGTCAGCTTGATTCATCGATATTCCAATATCAAGATCTTTTGATACAGTATATGGAAGGAATTGAAATTTACGCCTCAAAGACACTCATTGCGAACAATGATAATTGATGTATGTAATGTAAATGCTTATTGCTCATTGTTAAAATCCGTGGTGAGTCAAAAATGAAAAACAACATTTTTAGCATTGTTGTGCTGCTTGATTTGCATATATTCATATTTTGAAAACACTATAATTGATCGTATATTATATGTTCCAGACCATACGCGTATTTGGACCGTACGCGTACGGTCCGGACCATACGAGTATTTTTTCGAAATACCCATACGGTTGGACCGTACGCGTACGGTCTGGCTATTTCAAAGTCTTGCGTTTTCTTGGATGATATATCAATAAATTAATATAACATATACCATATTATTTAATGAATTAAGCTCTTATGTTTAGAAACTATAAGATTTTCTAAAAACGTTATTTTAAAGAAAATATAATAGAAAAATAAGAATTCGCTTAGCTGTAATTATGTTTTGGAGATTCCTATATAAAATTGACTTATAAATTGAACGTTATTTGAGATAAAAGAATGAAAAAACTTTTGTTTCTTAAAAAATAAATGGAATATTAATTGAATAACATATATGGTCTTCTTGTCTGAAAATCCCGAGAAAAAAAATTATTGAATATCAGGTATAAGGCACACAAACATTTTTCCCAATCACCCCATAAAAAGGTGCAAATCCCAAAATATAGTAAAGGGACGACTGAACAAATATAACAGCGGAAATTCAACAGTGTTCCAAAAAGGAATACCCCCTGTCCACGAACAAAACCTCTCAATATAAGAATGAAGTTTAGGTATTACCTTGAAATTTTGGGTGAAAATATATTTTTTTTTATTTCACTGCTTCTATAATTCCATTTTAGTTATATTAGTCATTTATTATTTTCATAAAGACCTTATAATTTATTCGGTTTTCAGTGGTAGTTAGTGCTATCAGTTTTGACTGTAAGTTACTTCTTTGTTTGAATAACGAATGTATTGTCTTTTTCTTTGAACTCATACGGTCTGAATATACGTGTATGGTCCAGCTCGTGGCACACCGTACACGTATACACATACGGTCCGACCGTACGCGTATGGTCCGACCATACGCCTACGGTCGGACCATATGAGTATACGCATACGGTCCGGACCATACGCGTACGGTCCAAATACGCGTATGGTCTGGAACATTATACATTTAAAGAGGTAGATATTATACATTTATTTCCCATGCATGTGGGAGATATGAAGATTTGTTTACCCGAGGGAATCATATTTCCCGAAGGCATCGCCTGAGGGAAATATGATTTCCCAAGGGTAAACAAATCTTCATATCTCCCACATGCATGGGAAATAAATATTTTATTCCACCACTAAGTTTAATATGTACAAATGATTGAAGGTTGTATCGAGAAGTGGTTTTGCCTCCCCGCCATCTTATCTGAATTTTTTTCCATGATCTTGAAGAATTCAGGCAAAATTGACAAAAAAACTAGCAAAAACTCGTCTGGAATCCTTTTTACTTGAAACTCCGTCTGCATCCTTCTATATTCGAAAGCCGCTGCATCTTTGACATCGATCGGTGAAAATATAATAGCGTAATAAGGACCCAAGAACTAAAAGTACACTACAGAAAGAAAAGGTATTGTCGTTGCTGAAATAAATTTGTTTTATTGATTTTTGAAATTGACATAACAACACAAATGAAAATAATTAAAACTGTGCTGTTGAGAACCGTTATTATTCAGTAAAAACTCTCGGCTAGGCCACAGTTAACCATGTTAACTCGGAACACCTCTTCACTATGATAATTCTTGTAACATCTAGAGAATTTAGAATGAGGGGAATATGATATTTGGACACGACGTTCAGCGGGAGACACGATGTTTTGTTCACAGTCACGTGTGCAAGTCTTGGCCAATGAAAATTCGTTATTAGTCAAGTTATAATTATATAGTGGAATAATATAAAATATACAGAGAACAGCGTTTTTATAAACAATGTCACAAAACAGGAACATTTTTTTCATTGTCAAAGGATTTTTTTACCCTAATAAACTGATAATTTTAACCTTACGACCAAGTTGGTACTTTTTCAGTAAAGTGAAATGTTATTTCTATCGCAATTCTCATCAACGCTAAGATATTGTACATAATTGTCAATTCTAAATGAAATAAGATCAATTCAAAAATTCATTTTTGTTGAAAAGAGTATTTTTAAGCTCCTAATTATGTAACCTTTTAAGGGCATAGTTGTCATGATGACATGTAAACAACGATGTTTTCACAGAACTTCTAATAGTAACACGACTCCTAAAATAATATTCACTGTCTTATTTATCAATAGCAATACAAATTTTAATGTACTGCTAGCCCAGTTTATTACATTTAATGCGTCTGAATCCTAGAATCCCCATCTGATCTAATTATGCATGAAAGTATCGATAATATGCCCTTTGATCCTTTGGTTAATTTGTATGCCACTCGTCTCGACATGCTGTCAATTGCTTATGTTGCATGCCAAATTTAAATTAACCCCATTCAGTCCTACAGATCTTTATGTTACATAACTCAATACCATGAATACTGAATAAACTATCATCTGGCTAATTCTTAAGAGTGAATGGTGTACGAGATGGGGACACTGCACAAAACAAATAAATCTAATCATAAATGAACAAATAATCTAACAATCTTAATTTTGAAATGAGGAACCAAAGATCGTGGTAAAAATTGAGCTGAAAATACAATTCGCGATAAAATGTGTGTTTCAATGCAATGAATACCGTCAATGAAAAAAAACTTTCACCACAGTAGTAAGCTGCACACGGTCGGAGCTGCATAAATGTTATACCAGATTATAACTCTACACTATCATGCCACTTGAATAACATATCTGGCGTATATTGATATAAATTTTTCGTTACAATCGAAAAGGTGCACTTATTGACCTCCCCCTCCCCCCCCAAAAAAAAGAAGAAGAAAAAAAAAAAAAAAAAAAANCCAAAAAAAAAAAAAAAAAAAAAAAAAAAAAAAACCACCAGCACCAAAGATTGCGGTTAATTTGCATTAACAAATTCATACACGGATTGTATGTAATAATAACAAAGTACCGAATTCACTGTAATCTGTAAAGTTTGACATTTTCATACGAATTGACACAAATATACCCAAAAATATTGTTGTATATCCTAAGTGGATATTATTTTAATACAAATACCCTATACACGCTATTTATTTACAATAAATCAGATATAAACGTGCTTGTGCAATATTAATTAATAATCAAACCACCTTCATCTGATCAGCCTGCATAGAACCTGCATAATTAATATACAAATTTAACAGCCTTCCCGTCGTCGTTATAGATCAAAGGTGAGTGACAGACGCTGTTTAAAGACAGATGATATGGGCGGTGCTATTTTGTTATTTATCCGCGTTGCTCGTTGATACTTCCGCATTTGAAATGCATTATCCCCCATTATAATCCCGGGTGCAGGACAACTTGGCCCGCGGACAACTCGGATCAGGACCACTCGGACCGTAAATTTTGACAAAAAGGACAAGTCGGCCCGTGAAGAGAGACACTACTCGGACCATCGAAGAAGATATCTGGAAGTGTGATTTGACCGTCAGTAAAGACATTAGGATTTCCACAGGGTAGAAAAAAAGAACTGTAGATATATTCTGCTGAATTTTTTTAGGGTAAAAAAGACATGTCGTCCCAAATGTTGGCGTTAGATATATCATTTCATTCCGGATAATTTTTAAAGTGTATGGTTGAATTTGGACTGGTTTTACTTACTTATTGCATTCAAGAATGCAAATGCATTTCTAGGAGTGTATGATATTGTATATGATATTGTATAATATAGTGTGTTATTTAACCCGGTATCGTCCTGTGTGACAGCATAACCCGCAGAAAACTGCGAGTAATAAGGAAACAGGGTATCTTTGAAGACCACTCGACAGAAAACGAGACGGTAAAAATTGTGGAAAATTGCTAAAAAATTTCATGAACATGTGTAGTCTTAATACTGAAAATATAAAAAAAAATAAAGGATTGGAAAATTTTAGGCTTCCCCAGGTCTACCCCAACGTTCGCCAACGCCGCCAACATTTTTCGAACAGCCCCTTTCGCTAATGTCGCCAACGCCGCCAACATTGCTCGAACACAACCCCTGTCGCCAATGTCGCCAACGCCGCTAGCATAGTTCGAACTAAACCCCTGTCGCCAACGCCGCCAACATTGTTCGAAAACAACCCCTGTCGCCAACGTCGCCAACGCCGAAGAATAAACAATTTTTATAGTTGGTTATCCCATACCGATAATGTCTAAATCGATATATAGTACATGTTCTATGGTAATGCAAAAAACTGAAATTATATTGTCAATGGTCTTTTCTTTGAAAAGGTTACAATTTTGAAGAATGACCAATTTTTATAGTTGGTTATCCCATACCGATTATGTCTAAATCCATATACATGTTCTATGGCAATGCAAAAAAATTGAAATTATATTGGCAATTATTTATTAAATTTGGTCTTTTATGGTGGGAAAAGTAAATAACATGTATAAAGTTTGTACAACAATTAAGATTTTCTTTAAAAAGGTTACAATTTTGAAGAATAAACAATTCTTATAGTTGGTTATCCCATACCGATAATGTCTAAATCGATATATAGTACATGTTCTATGGTAATGCAAAAAAATTGAAATTATATTGGCAATTATTTATTAAATTTGGTCTTTTAGGGTGTGAAAAGTAAATAAAATGTATAAAGTGGGTATAACAATTAAGATTTTCTTCAAAAATATTACAATTTTGAAGAATGACCAATTTTTATACGACCGCAAAAATTTTGCGGTCGTATTATGGTATGGCGCTGGCGTCGGCGTCGGCGTCTGTGGACAGCATAACTTTGGTTCTAGTGAACGGATTGATACCAAATTTAGCATGATGTTTGTTGGCACAAGCTTAAGCCCGGGTTTTAATTTCGCGTTCCCTGCCCAACCTGTTTTTGAAAAAGAGGCAAAAAAGAGGCCAAAAGGGGGTTAAATTGGGTATTTTCGTGTCTGTGGACAGCATAACTTTGGTTCTAGTGGACGGATTGTTTTCAAATCTTAGTATGATGTTTTTTGGAACATTCTTGAGAAACGTATTTTCCGTTAGTTTTTGGCCCCACCCATTTCAGAATTAGGGGCCAAAAAAGGGTTAAATTGGGTGTTTTCACATATTTGACTGTAGAATCTTTATTATTTATTGGATTTTGATGAGGTATGTTTCAGTGTGTTCCTGAGGAAATTTCCAATCTGGAGTATGCCAACGGATTTCACGTAGCATGTACCGCTCACGAGATAAATGGGGCCCAACAGGGGCTATCTCAAAAAAATAATTTTTTTTTAAGTCCGATTTTGATGCAGTTTTTTCCAATGGATTCCTTGTGAAAATTTAATATGGCACTCAGCTATTAGATTTTTGGTAACTTGTTTCCTTTCCCAGCTATGAGGGGCCGAAGGGGCCAAAATTGCGAATTTGCAGATAATATGGAATTTCTATTTTTCATCGGATTTCAATGGGATTTTTTTCTTTGGATTCCCCTTGATCTAAGCTTTCAGAAATATGTCAACGGATTGGCGTAGCTCTTACCGTTTCGGAGCTACAAGGGGTCAAAGGGGCAAAAATTGCAATTTTTCTAAATATGTCAAATCTTTATTTTTCATCGGATTTTGATGGGATTTTTTTCTTTTGATTCCTCTTGATCTAAGCTTTCAGTAGTATGCCAAAGGATTTGGCCTAGCTTTTACCTTTTACGAGCTACAAAGGGTCAAAGGGGCCAAAATTGCAATTTTTCTAAATATGTCTAATCTTTATTTTTCATCAGATTTCCATGGATTTCTTTTTTATTTCTATGGATGTAAAGTGTTAGTTGATAGTAACATATTTTGCATAGCTCTTACAGTTTTTTTTTATCAATAAGTGATCAAAAGGGTTGAGTTTTTCGGCAGTTTGTTTCCAGCTAATAACTGTGTCAAGCTTCTTTTTGTGTCCATCTAATTATTGTGTCAAGCTCTTTACTGTGTCCACATTCACTTTGAACTACTTTTGTTGAAATTTCAGTGATCGACATGCTGCGGTCGTATCATGCTGCGCTCGGCGTAGCCCTTTATTACAGTTGGTTATCCCATACCGATAATGTCTAAATCCATATACATGTTCTATGGCAATGCAAAAAATTGAATTTATGCTGGCAATTTTTCATCAAATTTGATCTTTAATTAAAGAAAAAATAGATAAAATGTATAAAATGGGTATAACCATTAAGATTTTCTTAAAAAAAAGTTACAATTTTGAAGAATAAACAATTTTTATAGTTGGTTATCCTATACCGATAATGTCTAAATCCGTACACTTGAGTAGTGCACAAAATTGAAATTATATGTACAACTTTTGATCAAATTTAGTCTTTTATGGTATGAAAAGTAAATAAAATATATAAAGTGAGTAGAACAATTAAGATTTTTTGTTTTAAAAGTTTCAACAAAGGAGAATAGGCTATTTTAATAGTTGGTTGTCGCAGACCGACAGTGTCTTAATACCAGAATTGAATGCAAAAAGAAAAACAAGTGTGGACCCAAATTGATGTCTCGCTCATCCCTACTTGATCGCAAAACTGATGTGAAAACTCAAACTGACTAATTCAGAAAACTTAACTTGTTGGCTAGACTGTAAAATTAGGGTTACTGACAAAAGCAATGTAGCAAACTGTTATATATAACCAAAAACCAAAATGCCTAATATCGGTGACCTACCACTGATATAGATACTGGAGAACCA
>MJUU01024119.1:146460-156675 GCA_002080025.1 Modiolus philippinarum
CATAAAATGTAGGTCAGAGTGACCCAATTATCATCTGAAGCAGCATTTCTCTCCATGACCCATCCACTGACCTAAGATGATTAATGTGCCACATGTATAGTATCTCAGATATGAACCAGCACAAACTATAACCCGAGTCATTGAAGCATAAAATGTAGGTCAAGTTGACCCAATTATCATCTGAAGCAGCATCACTCTCCAAGACGCATCAACCTACCATAGATAATTGATGTGCCACATGTAGTTTCTCAGATATGAACCTTAACACAAACTTTAACCTGAGTCATTGAAGCATAAAATGTAGTTCAGAGTGACCCAAATATCATCTGAAGCAGCATCACTCTCCAAGACGCATCCACTGTCCAAAGATGATTGAAGTGCCACATGCAGATATGAACCTTAACGCTAACTTTAACCTGAGATGGGACGAATGGACAGACAATCGGACGAACACTCGGACAGACGGGCAAGATGCTTTATCTCTTCCCCAACATCTTTGGGCAAGGGGATAATAACTGTATGCAAGAATATTTTTTTATTTTCATTATCTTTGTTGCATAAACATCAAGATCAATAGGGTTCCTCCCTTCATCATTAGTCATGACTGTGCAAAGTTTCTTTTAGGTGTGACATGTGGTTCTAGAGATACTGTGCAGAAACAGATAAAATGTCAGATTTTTGTTCTATTTTTAGAAGTTTTGACCTTGACCTATGTCTCATAAACCTAAAAATCAATAGGGTTCCTCCTCCAATCACTAGTCATGTCTGTGCCAAGTTTCATTTAGATGGGACATGTGGTTCTGAAGATATTGTGTGGAAACCGATAAAATGTCTAATATTTTTTATCTATATTTTGAAGTAATGACCTTGATGTTTGTTGCACAAAACTCAAAATCAATAAGGGTCCTACTCTCATGATTAGTCATGTCCTTGCCAAGTTTCATTTAGGTGTGAAATGTAGTTCTTGAGATATTTTTGCGGAAACAGATATAATGTCAAATTTTTGTTCTATTTTTGGAAGTTGTGACTTTGACCGTTGTCATACAAACCTCAAAAGTCTATAGGGTTCCTCCTCTAATCATTAATCATGTCTATGCTAAGTTTCATTTAGATATGACATGTGGTTCTTAAGATATCATGCGGAACCAGAAATTGACGCCCGGTCGCGATTCATCAAATTATAAGCCGAGTTCGATTTTGTCGCAAGTCGCCTGAAAACACTCAAACTGGACCCTTTTTAGGCCATTTAGTCTCAAATGGATTGCTTCAAGAACTCAGTATTTAAACAGCAAGTTGAACATGTGGCAAGGAACATCATCGTAAAATTAGACAGTAATCTGTCCACTAACAAACAAAGTTATACATGACACCAATGACTGGGTCTTACTAACTATATATAAAAATTGATGGGTGTTCCATGGAACACTTGTGTCGCCTGCACTACAGAAGAGCCATTTTTGGTCCAGTGAAGCTCTAAAATATGCAAAATTAAAATTTTACTTATATTGTGCATGTATAGATTAGGAGAAAAACATATCCTGCAAATTTGGTTAAGAATATGAATTACAGTTTTAAGGACTTGCAGATTAACAATATGATTTAACATATGACCTTAGTGGCTTGGCAAAATCTCTAGAATCGTTATAAAAAAATATAAGTATAATGTGCATAACAAGACCTACAACATATACTGAAAATTAGGTTGGAATCTGACAGACAGTTGTGAAGGAGTCGAAGATTAAAAAACCTCATTAACAAATGAGCTATTTTGGCTCTGTTAACCTCTTAAATCTGTAAAATCTAAATTTTAAATATCGGGTGCACAACTATATCAAGTAAGCAATGTATTCTGATAGGCTGGTTGGAATATGATTTACAGATTTGAAGGAGTTCCACATAAACAAACAGAATTAACAAATGAGCTATTCTGGCTCAGTGACCCTCTAAAACTGCAAAGTCAAAATTTTAAGTATCAGATGCACAACTACATCATGTGAACAACATATTCTGCAAGTTTGGTTGGAATCTGACTTATAGTTGTGATGGAATTGGGGATTAACAAACCAGATGCACAACTACATCATGTGAACAACATATTCTGCAAGTTTGGTTGGAATCTGACTTATAGTTGTGATGGAATTGGGGATTAACAAACCAGATTATCAAATGAGCAATTTTGGCTCTGTGAACCTCTAAAATCTGTAAAATCAAAATTCTAAGTATCAGGTGCACAACTACACCAGTTAAACAATATATCCTGAAAGTTTGGTAAGAATCCGACGACGACGACGAAGGATAGTAATCCCTATGTGTCGACTCTGCTTACAGCAGGCGACACAAAAATTGACTAGTATAAATGATCAACTGATACTTATTGTGTTGAGTACAATTTTATACATATAAGGAATTTTATTCTGAGTGAAGAAGTTAAGATCGTCGCAAAGACAAAAATGTATTGTTTTTAGGTATGAAAACCAGCTGTTACAGCTTAAGGTGACTGCAGGGTATTAATTTCCTATTGTAGAATTTTGTGAAATTTTCTGTGTAAAAGCATAAATGTATTATTGTTCAAAATATGAAATAAAATTTGGGGGGTCACCATGCATTTAAGTGCATAAACTGAAATTGAAAATTTGAAAATTGAAATTAAGGATTTTACATTTTTAGAAATGTTAGGGAAAATTACTTTAAAAATGTACTATAGATTTTGTTCATACTTTGCATGTGTTTTGAAATCATTATATGGTTAAAATATAAAAAATAAAAAATAGGGGTCACTGTTGAAATAAGAGAGAAAATTGTATAAGGCTAATTTCTCTAGTGATATCTATATGAAATGCTTTTATCAAATTATCTCCCTTGCCAAGTTGAGTTGGGTAATTTCTGTTCTGTAAATCCAGTAACAGATTTAAAGCACATGCATTTTAGGTCACCTTTTTGCACTGAAAATATTGCTAAAGGACAATTTCTAATACTTAATTCAGGAACTTTCTTCAATTTTTAAATACATTTTAACTATTTTTTTAAATTTCTAAACTGAAAAAGTATTAGACAAAAATGGCGCAATAATACCATTGAGACACCTTAACAATGTCAAGCTTTATAATTTGTGTTGAAATTTAACTTATGCTTATCCTTAAACTTTAAAATGCTCAAATACATCATCAAGTTCATTGTGTTTGACATAGGAGTACACTAATTTTATGCACAGAATATTCTAAAAAATCAACAAAAAAAAAACTTGAATTTTTCAACTGTGAAATTAAAAACATTGGCCAGAATGACTGGAGAGTTTTTTTATACATGATGATGACAAGCTTTTGACAGCTTTTATTTTGCAGAAATGTAATAATATATGTTCGTAAAACACTACATTTGCCCCCAACATTTCCTTTACTTCAACAATAAGTTCTGACCTCTGCAACCTAGACAGAAGAAGAACAATAAAAGCGTTGTTCCATTTGCTTAATATTACCATGTATTTATAGGGATTTTGTCCCATGCACATTTACTCCATATCCCTTCATTTGTTCACTTAATATTGACCGGACCTACTTTTTTTTGCATGTATGATCCTTGATCTAGGGACATAATAAAAAAAATTGTATCAACATCTGACAAAAACAAAAATCAATTTCGCACTCTTGGTCTCTTAACTGGTAAATTTATGGTATCCGTCCATATACTATAGCTGCACAATTTCAATAAAATAAAACAAACCCCATTAAAATACCTTAAATAATAATTAAAATCTCTACAGCCAAATAAAAAAAACACAAATTTGACCCCCTTTTTGGCCCATTTTCTGAAACAGGTGTGACTTTGAGCCTCTTGTTTATTAAATATGGTTTCAATTGTTTAAACATGTACATGCTTACATGCTATAAGAAACCTACAGAAAATAAAGAGCTATGCCGAACACAGCATGATATGACCACAGCATGACGACCCACTGAAATTTGAACCAGTGTAATTTAAAATGAATGTGGACACAGTCATTTGATGGACAAAATAAAGAGCTTGACACAGTAATTAGCTGGGCACAAACTATGCAATATAAAAATAAGCCCTTTTGATACCTTATGATCCAAAATTGTAAAAGCTACGCAAAATATATTGACTGGCTGAACCGAAAGATTACATCAAAACAAATCCGAAGAAAAAATCCCATTAATACGGATATGAAAAACAAAAGTTTATATGTACTAATTGAGTTACAACTTTGGCACTGAACACAACATTTTTTGTGGTCGACTATTTTTTGCATCTTAATTGATCCAAACAATGGATTGTAATGACGTTTCAGAAATAAATGCAGTTTGATCAGAAACACTTTTTTTCTATAAATTAAGGTATTTTGCATAATATTCTTATTATTTGTCCTACATCGTAATTTGAGCAAATTATTTCCAGTACATCGAACAAGGTTATTTTTTTTTATTTACCGTAAAGAGAATGTAAACAACTTTCTTTAGAAACCTCTTTATAGTCAACCCAGTCATACTAGTGTCAATGTCGTGAAAATAAGTATTTTTTAAAATGTCCATTTGAACAATAAAGTTTTTATTGGAACTGGAAATAAATAGCTATGAAGGAGAACCGCTCGTAGCCTTTACGCATGTTAGGCTGTTGGCAATCCTCTTTAAATAAATAAAGAATTTTGGTGAAAATAAATAATTTGTCAGAGATTTTCATGATGTAATAAATCGCGAAAAAACCCCACCCCTAAAAATCAAATGGGTCGTCCCCTCGCCAATGTCGCCCAAGTCATAATTAAACTACATAAGTTTTTAACCAAGGAAAGCAAAAAATTTGCAATCCAAAAAAATAGAGGTATTTTATGCTAATACAAGTAGAACTTGGATGGCTCATGCAAATTAACACCAAACAAAAGGAGGACTGATGAAAACAGTTCTATATATATATATAGCTAGGAGATGTTCAAGCTATTGAGGTTGAAGGGTCCAAGAAACCCATGATCTTCAAGTTAAAAATGATATGAATATATTTCTAGATTTCTGAATAGACCCTTTCATGATAATTGCGTTCCTACAACTTATAAGTGGAAAATGACACTTGTTTAGGGTATATTGGGATACGGGATATTTACCACTTTTGTTAATGGGATATGGGATATTTGAGACAAAAATTACTGGGATATGGGATATTTTGACTATGAAGAATGGGATATTTCAATAATTAAAGAGATATCTTTAATTTTCAAAGGGATATTTTCTTCCAGACTTACTAGGATATGGGAATGGGACCCCTCCCCAAACAAGCCTCGAAAATGATAAAGTTCCAACACAAATGACCTTGTACGACAGTTAATCAAGATGTCACATATATTATGATATTAGTTGCATTTCACTCAATGGCATATGAACCCATACAGTGCAAAATTCAGGACCGCAGTTATTGTGAAAGTGTCTATAGGGTTGGCAGACTGCATACAGTCCCAGTACGTACCTCATCCCTACCCATAGAATATTGAGGTAACACGGGGGTTGTTGTTGTTAGTATAATTAATCCATCTTTTAGTAGGTGCATCTATACACTATAGTTTACAGGGGTATTTTCTTTTGAACTGAACTGTCTCACCTTTCAGTGTTTTTCAGGGATCCATAAAACAGATTTTACAGATGACATTTAGTTGCCAACATTTCAAAATTTAATGGCATTTCACTTAAGTGGCTGAAAAAGTAGAATGCACAATAAATATCTAAAATGAAGCGACAACTGCTGACAGTATATTTCCTTGTGGTTGAGCTTCGGACTTCTTTACCTCCGGGGACAGAAACGAGTTTTCAGATGTCATATTGCACTGATTTAACATTGATTCCGTTCCCCGTAAACAATATACTCACTATTTTGTTATATCAGAAAAGATAAAAAGAACACTTCTTGGCATGAGTAAGCAAACCCTCATTAAATCATGCTTTCTGAATGCTAATTTTCAGCAACTCTTAGGCAGATTTTATGACTAATATCCTGATGGTGTTAATCAAACTCTGGTCCATGCATGCGTGCATGTTTTACTTTCAGCTGTTCAGAGGTTAGTGTAAACGTAGAATTTTTAACGGCATGGGTTTCACAACGATAAAACAAACCAATGTTAGTTACAAAAATGATAATGTTTCAACCATAAAAAACATTAAAAATGTTGGCTGCCCATTGTCACTATGTCTGTAATTGCAAGGATTTGTATAAAGAGACTAATCCTTGGTAATTGATAAAACCACAATTACTTTACAGTAGGACCTATTGGTCAAATAATGCTTAAACATGATAAAACAACACTTTCCTAGGTGCAACTTTTCTTTTGGAATGAGAGAACTGGAGCAACAAACATGATATACTGAAAGCATACAAATGTATATGAATATAGCAATTTATTTTGTTGTTCCAATCAGTCAATGATTTCAATTGGGATTTAAGAATTCTGAACAATCTTCGAGACTGATAATTCTTTTCGAACTAATTTTGGGCGTAAATAGAGTCTAAACGACTCGACATCATACTTTCTCTTGATCAATGCGTGTTACACTTTTTAAACCATTAGTCTACAGTAATAAGAGCTTTGCCTTATACTAAATACAAAATTAAATAAAAAAAAAAAACAGTATTCTGATCACAGTTCTTCATTTTTAGGCCATAATATAAACTACAGTATGCTTGTATTTTTGTTGCAAGATGTTGGCAACACTTAAGTGTTTGATTATTCATAATGTTTGTAACAGGGGAAATCCATAGTAATGTTGGCGGTGTTGGTGACGTTGGCGACAGGGGTATTGTTCGAGAGAACTGTTGTCAGCATTTGAAACATGTGACTGTTTGATTGTTCACACTTTATGTTATGAGGAATCCATTATGAATGTTGGCGACGTTGGCGACAAGGGCTGTGTTCGAGCACAATGTTGGCGACCTTGGCGACACATAACATTTCGGATGTTCGCACTGCTTATAAAACATGTGTGATAAGGAAATCAATAATAATTGTTGGCGGTGTTGGCGTCGTTGGCGACAAGGGCCTTGTTCGAGCACAATGTTGGCGACTTTGGCGACATATAACATTTCGGATGTTCGCACTGCTTATAATAAGGAAATCAATAATGAATGTTGGCAGTGTTGGCGACGTTGGCGACAGGGGCCCTGTTCGAGCACAATGTTGGCGACGTTGGCGACATATTACATTTCGGATGTTCGTCTTGCATGTAACAAGGAAATCATTAGTAATGTTGGCGACGTTGGCGAACGTTGGCGACGTTGGCGGGTATTCTCCCAATCCTGGACCATCATGCATTTTGAGCGGAATTCATTGCTAGATGTCGAGATGACTTTATAAAGATGGATGTGGGATCGTCAGCAAAAAACTTCTTATATTGTCAATTTTATGAAATTTTGATATGTGCACTTTTAAAAATAAGCTTCCCCAAAATGGCAAAAACAATATAGGTCACCGTGTTCGTTTCCAAGTAATTTTAAGGAAAAAAAAAGCCTATTTTAACAAATCTCCCAACGGTAATCAATATACAATTATGGACTGATGTTAACAGGGGGCCATAATTGTTTTATTATTAAGGTCTTTCACGACTTGTCGGAAAAACTTCTTGTAATCCGAAAATATTCGTCTTTTTTTTCTTCTTCTCACATTATTGGCTAAATGGAAAGAGGTGCAGCAATGCAATTTGATGGAGTGGCTGAGAAATGGTGATAGATGTGTTATTCACCGTCTTGAACCATTCTGTCACTTTGGGAGGGAGTTATTTGTGGAAACGCCCGTAACATTTTTGCTGAAATATTTCGCAAAGCGTTATAGATAAGTAATAAAGTGTAATGGAAGAAATTTTAATAGTCCATGACAGTAATTTGATACATTTGGATAATACTCCGAGATGAACCGTTTGAAGGTTATGCCCTCGGAAAGTCTTGTTACATTTTTTGGAGCATTTATCTAAAAAAATCACTAGATGGGTAAGACATATAAACTTGGGACCAATTCTATTATATTTAGAAAATACGTTTTACATCTGAAAATATAGGGTCAAAGGTTATTGGTCACTGTAAAAGGGACTACCAAAAACCTTACATCATTTACCGTAAACAGAATGTCCAAGCTACTGTTTAAAATGATATATATGTGGTCTGTTTGTGATATTATCTAATATGGTAACATGCTGACTATGTAAACTTAAATTTGATCACTAAAGTATCTGGTTGTTAAAAATGACAATTAGCAGACGACAGAAGTCTTGTTTCAAATTGTAGAATATTTGTTTTGTTTGTGTTAAAAATAAATATCGATTACAGATGAAAAATAGGAAAGTATTGAAAAAAATTGTAAAGTATTTTCAACAAAGTACTAGATGCTCTTACCATTAGAGAAGGGGTTTACATTTGTATGACAGGATGAAAGTTTCAGTTGATTACGAGGTGTCAGGAATTCAATGGGGTCAATATTTTACTCCATGAACATAATTAACATTCATGATAAGAAGTTTAAAAAAAGAATTTTGTTTATATTTTTATTCTTTGATAGAAAATAACCAATAAGTTAAGATTGATGCTTGTAATAGAACAGGATACATGCATGTAGTTTAAAAAAAAAGATTTGTTTGATATGAACACCTGATTCGTGCAATGAGACAATCGGAAGACACTATACAAATAATTATTAATTGATTACGATAGAGAGTTGTAATGTGAATTTTATTTTTTCAATCTTTGTGTTCACTGACTGAGGGGAGGGGGGCTTATTTTCTTGACAAGTAGGATTGAATATTTATCTTCACTGGCTCCAAGATTAAATTAATATTTATTTAGAGAAATCACAGAAGGCGGGAGGGGGATATAAAACCAACGAAATTGCTGATTAAACAAGATTGCTACGCGTAGCTTTGTGTCCCCCGCCGCTGCAGTAAAGTCGAATAAGTCCCATAACTCATGTAAAATTTTGCAAATCAAAATGGTGGCAGGTGGTGCATTAGGTGGCAAACAGCCATGCAAAATTTCAGCAAAATCCCTTAATTGGATTTTGAGGAGATGTGTCCACAAAGTCCTCCTATGTTGTTGTATGCATTAAGTCGATGAAGTCCCATAACTCCCGTAAAATGGTGGCAAATGTTCAAACGAAATTTCAGCATAATACGTTAAGTGGTTTCCGAGGAGTTGCGCCCACAAAGTCGATAAAGTCCCATAACTCCTGTGAAATTTGTCAAATCAGTATGGCGGCATTATATGGTCAACTACAGTTGGTCACAAACAATCACACAAAATTTCAGCAAAATCTGTCTAGATCTGTCTAGTGGTGTAAGAGGAGTTGCACCCACAAAAAACATGACACACGGACGCAGACCATTACTTTGTCCCTCCGTCGCGTTGCGGCGGGGGAAAATAAATGTAATGGATCGAGAAAATGTGCGACTTTATAAGGCCTCCATTTGCTATAGTGGGTCCAAAATCATTTGACCAACCCTTTTGGACCCATGAACCAAAACCCAATTTGTGTTTGATTTCGTTTTTTTCGCTTTAATAGCTCATATACCATTGAAGATACAAAGAAACATTGAATGGAAAAAATCGTTGGATACAGACCAAATATTTTGCAAGGCTTTAACATTCCTTTGCCATACATTCAGTGTCAATGCCAAACAAACGCTAGCTTTTTATAGATATTGAGGGACACACGACCATTCAGATAAATCAGAAGCACAAATTTGAACTTATGAAAACATTGCTCATTTAAGACTGCAGTTCGTCTGTCCGGCATTGCTAAGTTTGTGAAAATATTCCCCGTGCTAGATATAAATTTTAATAACAGAGTACTTCTTTTTGAGAGAATTGAATTGCTCATATGGATACGCATTCATACTCTTATAATTTGACATTTAAATTTTTTTCTTATAATTTAGAAAAAAAAAAAACGTAATTCTGACTATCTGATTTTATAGCGCAGAGATCTCAGGATTTTATCATACCGAGTTTTCTATTGACTCGACGAATGCCCTGTCGTCGTTGATTTGTTGTCATTGTCCAAGTCGAAAAGACGGGCTACTTGTCTTGTCGGGCAACGGATGGCAGCGGTTGTACGAACACTTTGCCAATTTATATGCTGTAACCGTGTTCACATTAGAACTACATGCGATTGGTTCGAACTATGATCGATTCTTTTCAAACCCGTGTATGTTCAAATGTAAAAAATCGGAATCTTTTTTT
>MJUU01024119.1:158988-173115 GCA_002080025.1 Modiolus philippinarum
ACGACAACGACGACAGCAACATACCAATATACGAACGCAAAAATTTTTGCGGTCGTATAAAAACCATTAGATTAAAAACATTAGATAATAATCTAATGAATCTGAACAACATTGGAAACTACGGAGAGAAATTTGTAGTAACCTTAATTGCAGTATTGATAAGAATTCTACTGACAGCAAGACATCAGATGTTGTATTTGATAAGTTTCGTTGATGTAGAATTCGATTTCTACGCTGCATTTGAGTCTGCAAAACAAGAGTAAATTAAAGGCGATTACTTTATTGTAAACCGCTGTGAATTACATTGGAAATTCCTTTACACGGAGCTAATGGAAGGTCTCTGCAGGTGAAACGGATGATGACTTTTTGAAAAGTCCCTTGATTTGTAATATTGTAAAGTGCATATTGTTGGCTCATCAAAATAGGGAGAAAGGCAATTTGAAATCTAATCAGTAATATGTTGTGTTTTCGCTATTGTTGTTAACGTTCTATTGTTGTCCTTGATTGTATAATATCTTTAGACAACTTCTATATCAGTATCTAATTGAATTCATTCCTTATGAAACATGTAAAATGTAGGTCGTACTAATTTCGAAATAGAACCCTTTACACTTTAATGACAAAAGCCAATATTTTCCCAGGCACCTTTTCTTTGAGTGTAACTTACCATTACTAAGTAACCTTAGTATATTGGACTTAAGAACTTCAATCATGACAATTACAGATGTCTTGATGTCGCGTTTATTGATATGTCAATTGTAACCTAGTAACATTGTTAGAACTGGTTATAAGATATAGTGTTGTATTGTCATTTTTACACTTTGAATGAACCACATAAAAGAAAACAGGTGAGTTTCATAACAAACTGACCGAAATAATATTGTTGTTGTTCCAGCATAAAATAAATCTAAACATTTATTATTAACATTGATCTATTGACTTTACCAAGAACTATTTTTTAAGAGTGTTGTCTAGTAAGTATAGTGCCTGGAGCTAAAAGATGAGCGCAATATATTCATCAGACAACACTTTCTCTAATTTCTAACAAATATAAACACCTCCTGAATAGTGGGTTATCAAAATAATAATCAACATGGGTATTATTAAATCTGAGTTGGCGATTGGTCAATCATGTAAATGTCTCGTGTTAGTTTCTAGAAATAGTGCAACCGGATGTTGATGAAATTAACACCTGCATCATTGTCTTGCGAAACGGTTTTTGCATTTTTGTCACTACGATAACTCAGTTTATTGATAAAATGACATTTTTATCAAAAATATTATATTCGACACCCCTTTCAGTGAATGGCGCGATGATACACATAGCAACGATGATAGCAACAAAATGGCGGCATACTTGAAACTGGAGACTACGGATATCGCTTTACTTTACTTTAAACAGCACTAGCAGTGTGAACCCCTATAAAAACTGAGGTATCGTCAGGTGCTCCGGCAGGGTAAGCACGATCTGCTCCACGCGTCACACTGCCAGTGAAAAGTCCGGTTTTGTCACAGTCGCTGTTAGTCAGTCCGGTAACAAACTCTGGATCTACCCAAAGATGTGAAACAGAAACATTGTTATGGTCTGTCAAATTATGGTGACGACAGTAAAACTTCTGTAGTGACAATTGCAACAGTGACTGAACATACCCTTGATGTATAAGTTTTTGAGACAGTAATTTCGCTCTGTTAACAAAATCACTGTACAAACTACAGGCACGGCAATAGCGAATGAGTTGTGAAATGTACACGTTTCAGAGCAGAAGATCTTTTACGCATTTCCCATTGGGTCCTATTGTTAACTAAGTTTTGCCACTGGTGGTCACGTCGGAAGACGGATCAGCACCAAATTAACAAACTTGTTCAAAATCTCACAAGTTTCATTTATGCATATTTAAATTGAATCCATTCAGTGGTTTTCTATTATATCTTTGTATGCATTTCCCCTTAGGGTCTAATTCATTGCTGGAGGCTATATCAGATGATGGATCAGCACCGAAGAAACAACACTTGGTCAGCTTCTCATAAGCATCATGTATGCAAAGTTTGGTTTTAATCTATTCTGCAGTTCTCCAGAAGAGGATCTTCTGTTAAATTAAGTTCACAGCTGGTGACACTTGGTCAGCACCTGGCAGGCATCATTCATGCCATGTTTGATTAAAATCCATTCTCTAGAAGATCTTTGTGCGCATTTCCCATAGGGTCAAATGCTGTGGGTCATATACAATGACGGATCGGCACCCAAGTAAAAATACTAAGTCAGCATCTCATAAGCATTATCAATGCCAAGTATGGGTAAAAGCAATTCAGTGGTCTTTAAAAAGAAGTTCTTTGTATGCATTTTACAATTGGGTAAAATGTTAAAATTCAATTCCCAGCTGGCGGCCATGTTGGATGCCAGATCGGCACCAAAGTAGTAACACTTGGTCAGCACCTCATAAGCATCATTCATGCCAAGTTTGGTTCAAATCCATACATTTGTTCTCAAGAAGAAGTTCTTTGTATGCATTTTCCGATAGGGTCCAATGTTGAAATTAAGATCCCCGCTGGCGGCCATGTTGGATAACGGATCGGCTACAAAGTAACAACACTTGTTCAGCACCTCATCAGCAACATTCATGCCAAGTTTGGTTCAAATCCATTTGATGGTTCTCAAGAAGAAGTTCTTTGCATGAATTTTCCCATTAGGTCAAATAGTAAACTAAATTCCCCGCTGGCGGCCATCTTGGAAGAGGTCGGAAAACTTCAACGTGTTCAATAAAATATAGTCCTTAACATGCTGAACATTTTTGCAATTTAAACTTAACCTCTATCTCAAAGCGTTTTTGAAACATAGGACAAAAAGTAAAAAAATCACGAAAAATTTGACCAATAAAGGGCCACAACCCATATATAGGTCCTTGGATATTCTTCAAAATATCCATGTGGGCAGATCTTAACATGCTGAACATTTTTGCAATTTAAACTTAACCTCTAGTTTTTTTAATAAAAAATAAAAAAAAAACATCAAAATTTTGAAAATTTTACGGAAAAAGGGCAATAACTCTTAGACGGGTCATCGGATTTTCAGCATGGGTAAATCTTCTCATGCTGATCATTTTTATCCTGGTCAGATTTGTGATATCTGTAAGGGAGTTATTTGCCAAACACTGTAATTTACCCCTATGTTCTATTTTTAGTAACGGCAGCCATGTTGTTTGACCTAAGACATACAAAATAACAAATTTGAAACTAGAATACTGACAAATTCAGAAAGGGTCCCGCCCCCTTGTGTGTCCCAAAAACCTGACTGCGGAATTTCATGGAAATAAGATTTTCCTCAAAAACAAAAGGAGCAGGACCAACCTTGTGTATATCATATACATCCCTGATGGGAATTTTTATTTATTGTACGACGTACAGCTAATTTTCAAAATATGCACTTTTTCATATGAAAATGAAGTTTTTTCCCAAAAAACCATTTCAGATTTTTCACAAAAACGAAAGGGAGCTTCCTTTGGTTAAGTTCAACCTTGAGTATCAAAATCATTAAAATCACTGAAGGCAATCTTGAGTTATCGTACGACATAGAGCTTATTCTCAAAATATGCACTTTTTCATAAAAAAATGTTTTTTCCCAAAAATCATTTTCAGATTTTTCACAAAAACAAAAGGGAGCTTCCTTTGGTAAAGTTCAACTATGAGTATCAAAATCATTAAAATCCCTGAAGGCAATCTTGAGTTATCGTACGACATAGAGCTAATTCTCAAAATATGCACTTTTTCATATAAAAATGAAGTTTTTTCCCAAAAATCATTTTCAGATTTTTCACAAAAACGAAAGGGAGCTTCCTTTCGTAAAGTTCAACCTTGAGTATCAAGATCATTAAAATCCCTGAAGGCAATCTGGAGTTATCATACGACATAGAGCTAATTCTCAAAATATGCACTTTTTCATATAAAAATGAAGTTTTTTTTCCCAAAAAACATTTTCAGATTTTCCACAAAAACAAAAGGAGCTTCCTTTGGTAAAGTTCAACCTTGAGTATCAAAATCATTAAAATCCCTGAAGGCAATCTTGAGTTATCGTACGACATAGGACTAATTCTCAAAATATACACTTTTTCATATAAAAATTAAGTTTTTTTCCCAAAAATCATTTTCCTATTTTCTTCAAAAACAAAAGGGAGCTTCCTTTGGTCAAGTGCAACTTTGAGTGAAAAAATCATAAAAATCCGTAAAGGCATTCTTGAGTTATCGTACGACATAGAAAACGCTGACGGACGGACAGACGGACGGACAGACAGGCTGATTACTATAGGGCGCCGCCATTTCATGGCGGGGCCCTAACTAGATACCCCAGTGATCATTTAGTTAACGTTTAATTCCATTTGACCTAGTGGTTTCAGAGGAGAAGATTTTTGAAAGTGAGGTAACGACGGACGAAAGACGAACGGACGGACAACGGACGCCAAGTGATGGCAATAGCTCACCCTGGCATAACCAGGTGAGCTAAAAATGATGAACATAGCCTTTTAGTTGCACTTAACTTCTTGATTTATTGCAGATACATGATAAAATCTAAATTTTTTTAAATAGTTTTTTTTAGTTTTAAGTTCTTCGTTTGTTTACTGATTTTAGTGGTCAATATTTAGTCAGTCTTTCTTGTAGGATATGATGTCATTTTTATTAGGCATTTCAACTTTTCAAAGTGTTACATTAGAAGGACGGTTATACGCGACAATTCAAAATTTCGAAATCAGTACTAACAGGGGCTAAAGTAAACATTTTCAGCAAGAGGAAAAATTTAGCATGAGGGAGGAACCACATTTTTTCCAGTATGCATTGAATTTACACATTAGTTATTAATAAACATCGGATTACCTTTTAACTAGGTTGTTTATTTGATGAATATTGCCCATGCATTAGAGATACCAGAACAGAGACATATAAAATCAGGGATTGGCAAATCAATAAATTCTTGTGAAATGACTCAGCCATCAAGATTAATTTAAATCTTCATTTCACAAAATAGATCCCTAATACTTTGTTAATATATGAAAATATCATAACAAAACTATCTGTATACTACACCACCAATATAAATAAAATGCTTTCGAGTTTTCATAACAAGAAAGTTTTGGCCAAAGTTAGTAAGTAAGTAAGTAAATAAATTTTATTTAGAGTCTGAATCATATATACAATAAACATACAAACATGAGCTCTTAAGAGCTCTAAGCCCGACTTGATATTATAAAAACAAATAACAATAAATCAATGAGTCATGGATATAAATAACAAACATACACAACACATACATGTCAAGACACACAATGGATTAAAATAACGGCTGTAGAATACCGAAGGAACAAGGAAATTGATAATCAGATAAATTAACTTCCAAAGTTGGCAAAAAGGCAACAGAGGAAAATATGCACGTGAAACAGCCATGGCAATAAAAGGACGACATTAAGAACTAACGCACTCATAGTGTGAACTCCCCAAAAACACGGATTGATATCAGGTGCTCCGGAAGGGTGAGCGGACCCTGCTCTGCTAGCGGCACTTCTATTATTCTTTTTATCGGCTATTAACCAAATCATTTGATAGAACGAATTCTAAAATCGGGAAATTGACAATTGATTAGTAAAAAAATGTATGATCCTAACGGTTTTTGTAGATGTACATTTTTTTATTTACATTGATGCACTGATTGACAAAGTAGGAGTGGACTAACATACATTTTGCCAATATTTTTTCACGTTCAGGCAGTGAAAATATTTGCCTCGCGAGATCAAAGAAAACTCGTACAAATTATTGATGAAACTGTATTCTTCTTCATTTTCAAAATAATATAAGAAAATAATAAATTAAACTTTAAGATGCCCTTTTATGCCTTATAGAGTTAGTTGATGTCATTAACACAAATCAAAATGCCTTAAAAATGCATTAAACAAGTCCGGTTTCCTTGAAATATGGAAGATGGTTGCTTGGTCAAGGAAACTATGGACGATCGTTGCTTGGTCGGAGAGGGTGATATATTGCATATCACGAACCCCTGCAAAAAAGTTCTTGGTTTCGTATCCCAATTTTTACAGTCGATTGATCATACCAATTGTGACAGCTTCAAATATGCTGTGGTGTTTTGCAAGTCGATATTTTATCGTCATTATGGTACGATTATTGCATGATCTGGGTTAAGTCTTGATAAAGTCGGCATCAACCCGTATTTAGGTCTCATATATCATAGTTCAATCGTGATGCGATCGTAGCAGGAACGCAAAACAGTCTTAGTAGAATTTGAAAGGTCGTTATGAGATCCTAGTAGCATCGTACTGTGGTGCTCATAAAGTGAACTCATATACCAAATATCATGTCAAAATCTCAAGTTGTCTTAAAAAAAGTCAGGAAAACTGTTATTTCATGAAAATTTTTAGTCCAAAGGGCAATAATTCCTACAAAAATGAATGAATCTAGACAAAATTCAAACTCAATCTAAACCCCATAAAGGTGATCTGGCATACCAAATATCAAGCCAATTTCTCAAGTGGTCTTCAAAAGGTGAAAAAAAGCTATTTCATAATTTTATTTAAGTCCAAAGGGCAATACCTGCTACAAAAATTGATGAATCTATATGAAACTCAAACTCGATATGTAACTCATCACGGTCAACTTAAAAACTAAATATCAAGTCAATGTCTGAAGTGGTCTTTGAAAAAAGTCCCAACTTTGTTGCTGGGGCATAAATATGACAATAACTAATGGTCCTGCAACAACATATGCAAAAACATCCTTTTTATACCCATCTTGGAGTTTCTATACCTTTCTTAGAACTGGCAGGGTCACAATATCATTTTTTCCTTGCGTATAAACTAATATTATGTCAAAATTCCATATTGAGTAGTAAGATCAGAAATGTCTGACCTGGAATATACCAGCTTTAAATGACACTGCAGTTGATTGCATTTTTCCATAATACAATTCCCGAACATTTTGTTTGTTCATGTAAAATGATTTTCAGATATTATTAAAACGGGTAAAAGATTCCAACAGTAGGTCACGATCTTCTCTCTTTAGTAAATCCTTTGGCTTTGAGTAATAAATTTTTGCTCTTCTATTTATTGGTTCTGTTTTCTTCAAATCCCATAAATGGTCGTTACGAATTTCCAGCAAGGTGAAAATAACCTGCAAATCAACAGAATATGTTGTAACTAATCAATATCATAATCTCTTTTTTGTTTGACAGAACAGATACAAAATACCATTTATGGAGCCCAATGACTGTATTCTGATGTTGATATGTTTGGTGCTTAGTTCTATCTGGATTAGTAGTTTCTGAGATCTTTGAATGTGTTTTTCAAGGGGTCTAAAATTAAACTATGTTCCCTGCTGGCGGCCATCTTAGAACAGGAATGAATTTACCAGATGCTTTTGTTTGAAGGGACCATACAGCAGGACAGGTGTAATAAATCTATTATTTTGGACAATTAGATAATAAAGGACTACGCCGAGCTCAGCATGATACGACCGCAGTATGTCGAACACTGAAATTTGAACAAGTGTAATTCAAAATGAATGAGGACAGAGTAAAGAGATTGATACAGTAATTGAATGGACACAATGAAGAGCTTGACCCAGTAAGAGGTGTGTCAATTTGGTCAACATACTACTGAAACTATACTATAAGGGGAATCCAAAAACACGAACCCCATTAAAATCAATCAAAAAAAAAAAAATAAAAAAAAGATTTTACATAGTTTGAAAATTGCAATTTCAGCCCCTTTGACCCCTTATAGCTAAGAAATGGTAAGAGCTACACAAAATCTTTTCACAAACTACCAAAAGCTAAAGAGGTCTCCGAAACAAGCAAAAAAAAAACTCCAATGAAATTTGATGAAAAAAAAAGATTTCACATATTTCGAAAAATTGCAATTTGGGCCCCTTTGACCCCTTGTAGCTTGGAAACGGTAAGAGCTACATGAAATTCGTTGGTATAGTGTTGAAAGCTTAGATCAAGAGGAATCCACAGAAAAAAATCCCATTAAAATCCAATGAAAAATAAAAATCTAAATGGCACCAGGGTGCACAAGCCGAGTTGCAACTTCAAATATAATGTAACCAAGTTAATGTGAAGACCCGAATATTTCTATATTTGTCTATTTATTTTCTTTCCTACCTAATATCCAAAATTCTTAGAATTCAAGAAGGTATATTTTCTAGTTTCATGTCTTGACATTTCAATATATAAATCTGTTTTCTGTCACTGTGAACTTTACCGACGTTGACCTCTGACCTACTTTCTCCAAAATGAATAGGTTCCCTGCCCTCCTGGTATCCAACATCATATCCAAGTTTCATTTCAATTAGATGTAAACTTTTTGAGTTATCATCAGGAAACCAAATTTTCCTGAATTTTTAGGCTATTTTCGGTCACCGTGACCTTGACCTTTCACCTACTTTCTCCAAAATCAATAGGGTTCCTCCCCTTCTGGTACCCAACAATATATCTAAGTTTCATTTCAATAGGGTGTAAACTTTTTGAGTTATCATCCGTAAACCAAATTTTTCTCAAATTTTCCGTCTATTTTCGGTCACCATGACCTTGACCTTTGACCTACTTCCTCCAAAATCAATAGGGTTTCTCCGCTTCTAATATCCAACAACATATCAAAGTTTCATTTCAATTAGATGTAAACTTATTGAGTTATCATACGGAAACCAAATTTTTTTCAAATTTACAGTCATTATCGTTCAGTGTGACCTTGACCTTTGACCTACTTTCTCCAAAACAATAGGGTTCCTCCCCTCCTAGTATCCAACAACATATTCAGGTTTCATTTCAATTGGATGTAAACTTTTAGAGTTATCATCCGGAAACCAAATTTTCCCAAATTTACAGTCTATTTTCGGTAGGTGTGACCTTATCCTTTGACCTACTTTCTCCAAAATCTTTAGGGTTCCTCCCCACCTAGTATCCAACAACATATTCAAGTTTCATTTCAATTGGATGTAAACTTTTAGAGTTATCATCTGGAAACCAAATTTTTCTCAAATTTTCAGTCTATTTTCGGTCACCGTGACCTTGACCTTTGACCTACTTCCTCCAAATACGATAGGGTTCCTCCCCTCTTAATACCCAACAATATATCCAAGTTTCCACTCAATAGACTGTATACCTTTTGAGTTATCATCCGGAAACCAAATTTTATCAAATTTTCAGTCTATTTTTGGTCAGTGTGACCTTGACCTTTGACCTACATTCTCCAAAATCAATAGGGTTCCTCTTTTTCTAATATCCAATAACATATCCAAGTTTCATTTCAATTGAATGTAAACTTTTTGAGTTATCATCCGGAAACCAAAATTTTCTAAAATTTTTAGTCTATTTTCGGTCAGTGTGACCTTGATCTTTGACCTACTTTCTCCAAAGTCAATAGGGTTCCTCCCCTCCTGGTATCCAACAACATATCCAAGTTTCATTTCAATTGGATGTAAACTTTTTGTGTTATCATCCGGAAACCAATGTTTGACGCCCACCCGCCCGCATGCACGCCCGCCCGCCCGCAACACCAAACCAATAGCCGAGTTTTACTTCGTTGCAACTCGGCTAAAAATTTTAGATAATCTGCAAATTTGCAATTTTGGCCCCGTTCGGCCCTAATAGCTGGAAAAGGAAACAAGTTGCCAAAAATCTAAGAGTTGAAAGCAATATTATTTATGATAAGGAATCCATTGAAAAAAAACTGCATCAAAATCGGACTTAAAAAAAAATTGAGATTCGCCCCTGTTGGGCCCATTTATCATGCGGTACATGCCACATAAAATCTGTTGGCACTATCCAGATACACACTGAGAGAAACCCATCGAAATCTGATAAATAATTAATATTCTACAGCCAAATATAAGAAATCACCAAATTTTTCCCTTTTTGGCTCCTTTTTTAAAAACGGGCGGGGCCAAAATAACCATAACCATACCCAGCCTTCCTTTTGTGCCAAGGAACAATGTGTAAAAAATTCATAGGGATTGATCAACTGGAACTTAAGTAATTGACCAAAAACATAAGTGTCTACAGACGATGACGCCGGACAACGACGACGACAACGACGCCGACAGCACCATACCATTATACGACCTAAAATTTTTTTGCGGTCGTATAAAAATGTCAAGATTTTGAGCATCATACTTTAATTTTTGGCAATTTTCTGGAAATCGGGAGATTCCTATCTCCTGTCCGAGAGACTGGTGGAAAGAGTTAGATACAAGAAATTTTGACAAAATATCGTTAGCCTCTGTTGAAATCAGGAGAGTTGACAAGTATGTCCCCGCTGGCATCGGGAAAGTGTGAACCTGAAAAACATCTTTGTTTTTGCAGCGGACCATCTAGAGACTATTTTGGCCAGGTTAAGTTTTTATTGGCCCAGTAGTTTCAAGGGAAAAGATATCTGAATGTGTTTTTCAATAAGGTCAAATGAAAAACTATATTCCAGAATGGCGATCATCTTGGATCAAGGGCGAACCTAAAAAACACCTTTTTTCAGGGGACCACTAAAGGGCTTTTGTGGCGAAGTTTGGTTACAAATGGTCCAGTAGTTTCAGGGAAAAAGATCTTTGAATGACAAATTTCTGAAGGACAGACACATGAGGGACATAAAGTGATGGTAAAAGCTCACCCTTGCTATAGAAAAACTGAAGAGATATAGAGTAAAAATATGTAAAAAAGACAAAATTCCCAACAATGTACAATCTAAATTAACAAAATTTTGTTCAAAACCAAGGAGTATCTCCCTCTGGCGTAGCTCTGATTTTGGCTTTCTATTTAGATATTATTGGTAATTTTCTCTCTATTAGTCTACACATATTTCGGTATACGGATTTCCAATATTTTGATTTTATCTGCACTAACGAGACACTAGTTGTCGGAATGCGCATATGCAGAATCCAAATTAACAGCAACTTCGGTATTATTTTATTTAAACCCAGCAATGGATCAATGATTTATTTTGAAACCACAATGATGAAGCTTTCAACAATGAATTCAATTTTATTTTTGCAGATGATGTCAATGCAGCTATATCATGACAACCAGTTTTAGTGGTCGAGGACGCTGGATTAGCTAGATAAAACCATCAAACTTGGGCAGTCAACTGGTTAACTTTATTAAATGCAAATCGAACACACCCTTTTTGTAATGGTACAAAGTGGGGCACAGGTTCTGCCACTGGTAGCACATGTAATATAGTAGCAGATGTTTAAAAGCAGCATAACTTTATGTGGCGAAAAATTCTAAATTGGATTCAAAATTACCAATTGGATGCAAGGGGGCCCATTTTAAATCGTGTGGAATCAACCCTGGAAAAGTAAAAACCTATTAATTACCATTTGAAAGATATATCCAATATATTTTTAAAAAGAAAGTTTGATGTCAACGCCAAGGTCACAAGTTCAAATAATTTGTTACCAACTGAAAGGTCTTTCCACAAGGAATACATATATGTATGTGAAATATGCAAGACCGAAACTTTGATTCTCGGCAGCATAAAATATAAAGGCTACACAAAGCACAGCATAATACCATCCTCACACTTTGAATAGTACATTTGGACATAAATTGTATGATTGTAAAATACTTCCAATATTATCTTTATCTTTTTATCATTAATTTATACTGGAAACCACTTTTCAAAACACTGTTGGAATTATGACATTATGAAAATACCCCCAAAATTACTTGAAACGTTCCCAAATTTATGAGTGGGAATTATAAATTGTTTTCCTCCCTAAAGAGGAAAACATTTATGTTTTAGGTAAAAGATTAAACATTTTAACAATGTATTTACAAGTTATTACTATGCTAAATTTTGTAATTTCATTACATAAATGGTCTGGCCCAGCAACTTTTTATTTTGATATTTCCTGTATTTTGTTATTTCTTTAAATTTTGAAACTTCAGAGTACAGTAGTGTACAAATATTTTCAATGTTCGAAAATTTCGTTCCAAATTGTTTTTTTATTTCATTTTCATGGATTGAATTATAAAATTTCTTATCATTTACTGTATAAAGCCTCAGGGCTTTTCCAGTAATAACTGCATGGCTTGGAGGAAGGGCCATAAGCCACTTAAAAAAATTCATGGGTTGTGGATATACTGGTATGTATATTGGAAACTTGCACTTTAGAAAACATACGGTAAAGGAAATTTTCCCAGGGATGCAAATTATCAGGGCCCAGTAGCCCAAGGCCCCTAAAATTTGACCTAGGCTACTAAAATTTCAAAAACAGTAGCCCAGATTGCTATTGAAATATCCTGAAATTTCAGTTGAAGATATAGTACTAGGCTAGTAAAATATTGGCTGGGCTACTGAATTGTGTTTGGCAGGGGCCCAGATGGCCACTTTGCCAATATTCTAATGCTCTTCCCTGGAAATAAAAAAATTATGCATGATGGGTACTTTTTAATAGTTCTTTCTGACCCCCTATACAATTATTTCGGGAAAAGCCCTCATATAAATTATATTTTGCACTATACAATTTTTCTGTCCCCGGTTGAGCTGCCTATATAGCAAATAATATGCATATGCAAAATTAAAAAAAAAACATATAGTTATATGGGGTATAATAATATGGTCTTGCCAAGCAATTTTTTTAAACTTATTTATAACCTTGATTTTGCCATGGAAACTTCAAATATTAGGGAAAATTCAAAGTGCTTTGAATTAGATGTAACTTAACACAAATGATTGACGTGTATAGGTATAACAAATCTGAAAAGACTGTTACTACCATACAAGTGAAACTTATTTACTTTTAGAAAAATAAGCAATTTTGGTTTTTGGGACATTTAAAATGCTAGATAATCAATTTTTATTGTGCCTTGCCTCTGTTCCAACAACCAGCATTCCTGGAAAGTACTGCCAGTCTTTACAGTTGTCTACAAGCTTCTTTTCATAAAGTCTGTAGTAAAGCAACAATTCCCCACCATGCTGACCAAGGGCATGACTCATTACTTTTTGGTAAATTGCCGGTTCCGAATCAAAGGCAGGTTCACTAGCATCTGATGACTGTCCAGAGAACTTCTGCATCTCGTCATGCTTGTGGTGCTGTAAATTATTCATCTGAACAGAATCAATGTTATTTCACAACATTTTATATCAAATTAGTCATCGTTGTGATTAAATAATTTGTTTTCATTGTTTTAGTCAACAAAGAAAAGACAATTACCAGCAATAGTAAAGCTGTAATAATATATGCAGGACACTAATACAGCAAAAACCAGAGGCTCACATTTGCCTGTATTACTCACCTAATTACTGGTCTCACAAGATTTTCCCATAGAGTCCAATTCTAGATCTGAGGTTGCTGGCATTTAATTAATGAAGGGAAGATAACAGGAAACACTTAAAATAGCCGAACATTACAATCAAATGTCACAATCAAAAAGGGAACTGCACAAGAAAAACAATAAAATTACAAAAGACAAACATAAATAACGATAGGTACTCGGGATAGCCGGACTTGGTTCTTGGTACTTAAGTTTTATGATTGATAATTAAATCATCCATATGGTAGATTATATTCATGTTACAATGCCTAGTTAATATCAACTTGATATATACATGATGTACAGGGGTTTTAAAGATTTCGCAGTTTACAAAATTTTCCCATAGGGGCCGAATGTTACACTTAAGATCTGCAATGGTTACCATCTTGGACTTATGATCGGTACTCAAATATCACATTTAGAGAGCTATCATGTTTACATGCATTGTTTATATCAACTTGATGTATGAAACGGTTTTCAAGAATAAGCACTTAAAATGATTCATGCAACATTTTTCCGTAGAGTCCAATGTTAAATTAAGATCTGCAGTGGCCCCTGTTTTGGAAACAAAATTATGACTGGTACAAATATCATATATTTGGCGGAGCGCCATCATGTGTCCAATCCTAATGAAATGGTTTCAAGACTAAGCAATTTACAACATTTTCCCATTGGGCATGTTGGGGCAAATTTTAAACTAAGATCTGCAATGGCGGCAATAAAATAAAATTTGTTTGATAAGCAATGAAGGGATATGGAGTAAAAGCAAATGAGACATAATCTCCACAAATACGTGGGAAAACAAGCAATGGAACAACGCTTTTACT
>MJUU01024119.1:209083-227425 GCA_002080025.1 Modiolus philippinarum
CTGGATGCTGACCTACCATCAGAGATGCATGCATATGCAAGGTTACATGAACCTACCATGTATAGTGACTGAGATCTGAACTCGGACTTTAACTTGAATGTAAGTTTTTCAAGCAGAAAATATAGGTCAAAGTGACCTAATTTTGCCTGGATGCTGACCTACCATCAGAGATGCATGCATACGCAAGGTTACATGAACCTACCATAATAGTGACCGAGATCTGAACTCGGACGTAAACTTGAATGTAAGTTGTTCAAGCAGAAAATATAGGTCAAAGTGACCTAATTTTGCCTGGATGCTGACCTACCATCAGAGATACATGCAAGGTTAGATGATCCTACAATGTACAGTGACTGAGATCTGAACTCAGAGGTAAACTTGAATGTAAGTCACTCAAGCGGAAAATATAGGTCAAAGTGACCTAATTCTGCCTGGATGCTGACGTAACCATCAGAGATGCATGCACATGCAAGGTTAGATGATCCTACCATGTACAGTGACTGAGATCTGAACTCGGATGTAAACTTGAATGTAAATTCACTCAAGCGGAAAATATAGGTCAATGTGACCTAATTTTGCCTGGATGCTGGCCTACCATCAGAGATGCATGCATATGCAACGTTACATGATCCTAGCATATATAGTGACTCAGAGATCTGAACTCGGACGTAAACTAAAAATGTAAGTCATTCAAGCGGAAAACCTTGGAGGCTGTGAGATAGCCCCAGATGCATCTGTATACAAAGTTTGATGATCCTACCCTTCATAGTTACCAAGATATATACTTAAATGCGGACACGGATGTAGACGTAGATGTGTACACGGATGAGGACCCTGGGATACTCCAATAGCCCCCTCAACTTCTTTGTCACTCAGGCAGCTAGAAATCTGTGAAAGTAATTTCAAGTTATCATACAACATAGAGCTTATTCTCAAAATATGCTGTTTTTCATATAAAAACTAAGTTTTTCCCCAAAAAAATGTTTTCCAATTTTCCTCAAAAACAAAAGGGAGCTTTCTTTGGTCAAGACCAACCTTGTGTATCAAAATCATATAAATCCCTGAAGGCAATCTTAAGTTATCATACGACATAGAGCTAATTCTCAAAATATGCACTTTTTCATATAAAAATGAAGTTTTTCCAAAAAGTTATTTTCTGATTTTCCTCAAATACCAAAAGGGGCTTCCTTTGGTCAAGTTCAACTTTGAGTATCAAAATTATCCAAATCCCTGAAGGCTCTTAAGTTCTTATACGACATAGACCTAATTCTCAGCATATGCACTTTTTCATATAAAAACAAAGTTTTTTCCAAAAAATTGTTTTCCGATTCTCCTCAAAAACGGAAGGGAGTTTCCATTTGGTCAAGTTCAACCTTGAGTATCAAAATCATTAAAATCCCTGAAGGCAATTTTAAGTCATCATATGACATTAAGCTAATTCTCAAAATATGCACTTTTTCATACAAAAACATAGTTTTTTTCCAAAAATTCACTTTCCGATTTCCCTCAAAAACGAAAAGGGAGTTTCCTTTGGTCAAATTCAACCTTGAGTATCAAAATCATTAAAATCCCTGAAGGCAATCTTAAGTTATCATACGACATAGAGCTAATTCTCAAAATATGCACTTTTTCATATAAAAATGAAGTTTTTCCAAAAAGTTATTTTCTGATTTTCCTCAAATACCAAAAGGGGCTTCCTTTGGTCAAGTTCAACTTTGAGTATCAAAATTATCCAAATCCCTGAAGGCTCTTAAGTTCTTATACGACATAGACCTAATTCTCAGCATATGCACTTTTTCATATAAAAACAAAGTTTTTTCCAAAAGTTTTTTCCAAAAAATTGTTTTCCGATTTTCCTCAAAAACGGAAGGGAGTTTCCATTTGGTCAAGTTCAACCTTGAGTATCAAAATCAGTAAAATCCCTGAAGGCAATTTTAAGTCATCATATGACATTAAGCTAATTCTCAAAATATGCACTTTTTCATATAAAAACATAGTTTTTTTCCTAAAATTCACTTTCCGATTTCCCTCAAAAACGAAAGGGAGTTTCCTTTGGTCAAATTCAACCTTGAGTATCAAAATCATTAAAATCCCTGAAGGCAATCTTAAGTTATCATACGACATAGAGCTAATTCTCAAAATATTTTTCATATAAAAACGAAGTTTTTTCCCAAAAATCATTTTCCGATTTTCCTCAAAAACCAAAGGTAGCTTCCTTTGGTCAAGTTCAATTCTGAGTACAAAAATCATAAAAATTGGTAAAGGCAATCTTGAGTTATCATACAAAACGGACGGACAGGCTGATTACTATAGGGTGCCACCATTTCATGGCAGGGCCCTAAAAATATTCAAAATCACAAGACACAACTTCGTTACATTTTGATCGAAAAAAATCGAGGACTATTTGTATGAATTATTGCCCTTTGAAAGATTATTAGTTTCTGTTAATGCTTAATACTCCAAAACGATAAGTTGAAGAGACCTGGCAATGGGACCTTCAACATTGAATTTAGATGTTACATTTAAATATGTCATGGTCAGAGGTCAACTGACATGTGGTCATGACAGAAACTTGTGAAAGACCTAGTAATTCTTCTCTCAACAATTGACTTTATTAATTATATAAATATTTTTGCTATACCTTATAATATTTTCCTTATATAAATGCATTGGGGGAAAAATATTGACAATTTGTCTGTTTTATTTCTCAAACCATAAAACGATCTGTTGACCAGTCAACAGTTTTCAGTCTGTTGACCGACACCAATCTGTTGACCACCTGCCTTATTTCGATTGGTTAAAAAATATCACGCCCATATCACATGATCTCCTGTTGTCTGCATAACCAAATTGGCGACGTGAATTGTATTCAGATGAAATGGAGCGTATTCATTGAACATGAAAAGGTATAACAAAACAGTTATAGACTGGGTCCTCAAACAACCTCTGACTAAACTGTTGCACTCAGCCTTCGGCTTCGTGCAACAGTTCAGTCCTCAGGTCAAACAAAACAGCTGTTGTTTTCGGACCCAGTCAATAACTGTATATTGTTGTTATTTGGGTGTTACTAAGTATATATCCTGAATAAAATTTCAGCAATGTTAACTTTTCAGGTGCAGAAGTTTGGGTTTCTGGTTTCAAACATTTTATTGATACAAATCAAAGTGTAAATTTTCTTTACATGTTTAAGTTAATCAAGTTTACTTGTTCAAGTAAGGATCAAATGATATTATTTTCAGACAATGTCAGATTACTTACATGTATATAATTAACCAAGTAAATTTTGACAAAATGTTGAATCTTTAACCTTCAATAACTGAATCATAATTGTTTTTCATGTGGTCACACTATTTTTCTTAATTAGCTGAACATCTGAACTTTATGTAATAGATAATTTTATCTAGGCCCACAAAGAATTTAGAGGGTCCCACCAGCCTTGAAAAGTAGTCCCTCTACACATTTAATGCTGATTATTTTATAATTAAAATGACTATAAAATAGAAATTCACAGAAACAGATAATTTTACAACATAACATTCCTAATGAGCATACAATAATGAAACTCTAAAGGGTCTGTATTTACTGGCTTCAATTACATGATGTTAGAAAAGTTTACTTAAACAAGTAAATTAAATTTACTCGAAACTGAGTTTACTTAAATGTATTTAGGTAATCAGTGATAAGGGTGACCCCTGACTGTCATATAAAAGATACATCAGATAACAGGTTAAGTCTATGCTAAGCCTATCCAATATACAAGACGGAATATACAGGCAAATATTATTAAACATCATATTATTTGTATGCAAATTTTCAGTCTTAACAAGTCAAATAATCTAACTTAAGGTAGATACACATACAAACATGTATCTGTTTACAAAAACATATAAAATTCTCATGGATAAAAGGTTAATTTTTATTAAGTTGATAATTGCCTGTCTGTTATTATATATATTTTTTCCGGCGCATTCTATGTAAATTCAGGCAAAAAATTAGCAAACTTTGACGTCAGTTCTAGAAAAATCCCGGTAGGAAACTCACTACAAAATCTATCCTGCCCTAAATTCAAAATTCCAATATATTTGCTATATGTCTATGTAAATTTTTGAAAATATTAGCCTGCCCTGTCCAAAAATAGACTGCCTCTGGCAGGCAGGCTGGCTGTTATTTCCAACTCTGGAATAAAGGGCTACGCCGAGCGCAGCATGATACGACCGCAGCATGTCGAATACTGAAATTTGAACAAGTGTAATTCTAAAAGAATGAGGACACAGTAAAGAGCTTGATACAGTAATTAAATGGACACAATATGGAGCTTGAATCAGTTGCAATTTTGGCCCCTTTGGCCCCTTTAGCTCAGAAACCGGAAAAGCTATGCCAAATTTGTTGACTTACTACTGAAAGCTTATATCAAGAAGAATCCAAAGAAAAAAAATCTGATCGAAATCCGATGAATAATAAGGATTTCAAATATTTCGAAAAATTACAATTTTGGCCCCTTTGACCCCTTGTAGCTCGAAAACGTAAGAGCTATGCAAAATCCGCTGCCATACTTATGGCACGCCAAAGCCACAAAAATGAGATAAAATAGCATTATCTCAGGTAATGCTATCTTATCTGTATTTTTGTGGTTTTGGCGCAGATAAAATATCATTTACTCCTGATAATTAAATATGGAAAAAAAATTAACATAGGTCTCTATGCAATAAAGAGATAAAACATTCTTTCCTGGGGGTAATAGGTAATGAAATTGCTTATCATAACTGGTAATGAACTTGTTTATCTGTTAACAGGTAAATGAACTATCTTATGATAGATGTCCGATCCGTATGTAATAATTTATTGTGCCCAGTGAAGAACATCCGTCTTAATCTGTTACTATGCAATTTCATTCGCCAAAAAAACGATTCCTTGACTACTAGCTACTAAAAGCTTTAAAAATGTGAAAAGGTACACTTGATACATTCTTTAATACATATTTTATTAATTCCATAGATTCATTTTCACTGTTAACATTCTCAATTATTTTCATCAAAGTGTTCTGTGAGAAACAAAATTTAATTCCTGGTCTCGGACGTCCTTGAATAATAAATAAATAAATAATTAAGGTTTAATTAAAGTTAGCATGGTAAAANTACTATATAAAAACAGACTTTGCTTAGATCCTGCAAGAAATAGACAAAAGTCTTAAAGATTTCCATACCCCCCCCCCCTTTTCAATGAATTAAACATCCAGTAAGTAAGTAAGTGGTATTCTAAAGTCATAGCTTGTACAAATGAGCGCAAAAGAGCTCTTAAACTTCTGATATTATAAAAATAAATAACAACGTAATCTTGATAAACAAACACAAAACGTGCAAACAAAAAGACTGCCTCATGCAGATACACATTCCATATACACAAGATAAAGATAAAAATAATAAGAATATATATTATATATCTCAAATTTACACTTCTGACAATTACTTATTTTTTTTCATGGTCCATTTAAGTAATGTTTTTATGCAAACATTAATTAAAAAACAATTACATGTATTCAATTCTGCGTGGAGGTCATACTTGCTTGTATATTTCGTATGTATATTTCATAGAATATACATTCATGCAACGATCACAGGTAAGTGAATGTTATAAGAGGTAATTTTAACATTGTAATTTTTAATATATATTGACGAGACTTTATTGACATAAACTAATTTTACAACGACAAAGAGAAAATATACATATAATATTACAAAATTCGTTACAAATGGCAAATGGATAAGAAAGAGAAAAGAAATTATGTTACAAATATTTTTCAGAAAAGATAATTTGATCTAAAAAGATTGAATTTAATAAGTTATTGAAATCTATCTATTTACATCTGAATGTTTTCAACTTAAATCAGATAATACAGTTACATAAATCAGATAATACAGTTTCCCATAGATATTACGTCTGATTGGTTGATATTAAAAAACAGATAATACATTTACTAGCACGCCAAAACCACAAAAATGCAGAAAAAAACTGTATTAACAGATAATGCTATGTTATCTTGAGATAAAACATCATTACCATATAGATTGCATAGAGACCTATGTATAAAATATTTAAAAGTACTTATCAGGAGGTAATGAGGAAACCTGATAATACATGTCTGATAATGTGCGCCAAAACCACAAAAATTCAGATAAGATAGCATTACCTGAGATAATGCTATTTTATCTCATTTTTGTGGCTTTGGCGTGCCATACATACTACTGACAGCTTACATCAAGAGGAATCCAAAGAAAAAAAATCCTATTGAAATCCAAGGAAAAATAAAGAATTTCACATATTTCGAAAATTTGCAATTTAGGCCCCTTTGACCCCTTGTAGCTCAAAAATTGTAAGAGCTACGCAATATCCGTTGACATACTACTGAAAGCTTATATCAAGAGGAAAAAATCCCATCAAAATCCGATGTAAAAGATTTCACATATTTCGAAAATTTGCAATTTTGGCCCCTTTGACCCCTAGTAGCTCGGAAACAGTAAGAGCTATGCAAAATCTGTTGAAATACCACTGAAAGCTTATATCAAGATGAATTCAAAGAAAAAAATCCCATCGAAATCCGATGAAAAATAAAAATTCACATATTTCAAAAATTTGCAATTTTGGCTCCTTTGACCCCTTGTAGCTAGGAAACGGTAAGAGCTACGCAAAATCCTTTGACATTTTACAGATTGCTTATATCAAGAGGAATTCAAAGAAAAAAATCGCATCGAAATCCGATGAAAAATAAAAATTTCAGGTGATCAGCAAATTTGCAATTAGGACCCGTTCGGCCCCTCATAGCTTGGAAAGGAAACAAGTTACCAAAAATATATAATTGAGCACTATATTAATTTTTCATAAGGAATCTAATGAAAAAAACTGCATCAAAATCATAAAAAAATGAAAAAAATAGATTTTTGAAATTTCCCCCTTTTGGGACCGATTTACAAAAAATGTATCTCATTAACGGTACATGTGACATGAATTCCGTTGACATATCTCCGATTAGAAATTTCCTTAGGATCACGCTGGAAGAAACCCCATCAAAATCCGATAAATAATAAATACCCCATCAAAATCCGATTAAATAATGAATATTCTACAGCCCAATATATGAAAACACCTTTTTTTGCCCTTTTTTAAAAAACGGGCGGGGCCACAATACCCAAAACCAATCCCAACCTTCCTTTTGTGACAAGCAACATTATGTTAAAATTTCATAAGGATTGATCAACTAGAACTGAAGTTATCGCACAGAAACGAAGAGTCTACAGACGCCGACGCCACCAGTATCATACCAATATACGGCCTCAAAATTTTTTTTGCGGTCGTATAAAAATCAAGCATGGTGACCCATAATTTTTATTTCATATTTCAGTTAATTAGGATTGGTTCTTCAATTGTGCTGACTTATAACAAAATCTCATGGATCTGAATATAAGTGTTTATCTACCTTAATTTGCTATACATGTATATGTATAGGCAATTTAAATAACTTTACAAAATGTTTTAAATTATAATATAATGTCAACAGAATACTAGTATATGATAGAATTTATTAAATTTATATACATGTACATGTAATACTAGTATGTATGATAGTACATGTGTAGTAAAGAAAAACAATGTTTTGTGTGCTGAGAACTCAGGGGCTGAACATGCCGACACTAAATAATGTAAAATAAGTTACATGAAGATAATTATTAACCATTTTATACATGCACAGTTTGAAAAATAAAAGGAAAAACATTCATAGAATTAAATGGTAAAATAAAACAAAAAAGAAAGTTGAATATCACAAGAGCTACAAATGTGGGAAATGCAGAATTTATGAAATTTGCTAATCAAACACTATACTAGTACAGTAGAACTTTGATAGCTCGAACTGCAATGACTCGAACACCATGGATGCCTCGAACCCCTTTTTTGGTCCCTTGTTCAAATTTAAACATAGTTCAACCTAAATATCTCGAACACCACTTTGGCTCGAACTATTTTCATCGGTCCCTTAGGTGTTCGAACCATCGAAGTTCGACTGTGTATATAAATCTGAAAATGCACAAGAATATAAAATGATTCATGAGAGTTGTAAGAAATGTGACACCACAAAGCCTAACTATTGAAATCTATTTGTTCTCTCAATATCATCAAGAACAGCCTTAGTATATCTCCTTGCTTTTTTAGTTCTTATGGGCCATGTAATAAAACTTGGACATCAATGACAGGTACAATATTCCTTAGTTTGCTAACTATGCTAAGTAACTGTTCATGTAGAATATCATAATGGGGACAGACAAAAAAGTAGTGAAAGTTATCTTCAGTATCTCCACCACATGCACATGAAGGGCTCTTGGACAAATGTGACTGGAATAGATGCTGATCTAGATTGCTTACATCATTGCGCAATTGGCAATGAAACGTAGACCACAAGAATAATGACAGGGAGCTGCTTTGCTATACCTACATTTGTTTTTTTCTTAAACTGTGAAAAAGACCCTATACCTAATGTCCTTGCGCATCACTATCAAGTTTGTTCCGCAAGTCAAAAGTATGAGGACAAAAACTTGTTTTGGTACGCTGAGGTATGTGTAGTTGATAAAAAAAAAAAAAAAAATTAAGGATTTCTAATTAAACAATGTAATTTTCATATTAAAAGCAGAAAGTAGATAATTTGTAATACAAGATGGAAGATATGCACGCAAGGTTTTAAAACAAGAAGTAGTTTTTGATTTTTTTCTCATATTTTGTAGGGAATCCCATCCAACTTCACTAATTTTACTCTGGGAGGGCCCCTCCACATCCAAGTTACTATATTCTCGTAGCTTCACATATACTGCAGTGACTCCAACATAAAGTTGGATTCATCTTGTGCACAACTGTCCCAGTTTTCTATGTTTTAGTTTTCTATGTACATGTAATCAATATGCCTGTTTGAACTAAGCCTATTTCACAATGATGATATACTGTCAGACTGTACAAGTGTCCTAATGAAGTGTACAAATTCTTTGATTTCTTTCCATTAAATATGATATTGTTTCTCAGAGGGGCCTTTTTGTACATGAAAGGTACTTTCATTGTACATATTTTGATAAATTACCAGCATTTGAACCTCGGTAGCAAGCATTAAACTGTTACTATATACAAGTGTACCATATTCCTCCTATTAATCACCCTATTAAGTATGACAAAAACAGTGTTCAAAAACAAGCTCTTCGATCTTTCATAAGTACACAATATAATCAATGTAAAAATGCTCCAACTATCCAAATCTTTGACAAACATAAGAAGAGTACAAGGCTGATCAGTTTTTTGTACCGAAATGCAAAAGAAAAACATGATAACTCAATTGTTTACCACCGTAAACTCGGGACGCATATGCATGCCCAGTGGATAACAACAAATCAATGACAGAAAGGTTTACAATAAATATTGAAATTAGGGTTTCTAGTGGCAATTTTGAGGGGGCGCTTAAGGATTTCAAATGGAATTGAAGGTGGAGGCGCTTATAGCGACAGGGGCGCTTAAAACAAGGAATACAGTAATGAATTTACATGTATGTGATAGAGTGGATTTATTAATATTTTATTATAATATTAATCAAAATTAGTTCATTTATTTTAGCTACGGGAACCACTCAAAAAAGAGCCTGTGAAACAGGAAAAGGTGGTCTCTTTAAGAGTCTTTGTAAAATAAAAGAAAAAGTGAGAAAGTGAGAAAAAATTGAAGGGATTTCTGGGAAGGGAAAATTATTTCAAAATTGCAGGATGATACTGTTTGTCGTGTTCCTTCAGTTCTGTTAGTGCACAAGTCATTAAAATCGGACCAGAATTGGCAAAAAACAATTCTTGGGATTTTTTAGAGGAGCAGCTGATTTTACATGAAATGCACAGGAAATTTTTAAATGGGTACTGTATCATGTATGATGGCCACATACTGTACTTACACAAAAGCATTTGAGCAATTCATTCCACTCCCAAATCGAAAATTATTAATATCTTTCTTCATTGCAGGCAAAAGCTTTTCAGAAATGATCTCACGCAGTTTTTCCTGATCTGTACTTGTAGCCATAAGTTCTTGGAACGATGAGTCGAACTGCATGTTTTGCTTAATGCTTTCCAGATATTCGTGTTGCTTTTCATCTAATGTTCCGAAAATTCCCCTCTTTTCGAATAATTTGTCTAGGATGTCAAAAGGCGAATCCTGGAAATCTTTGTCGTAATAAATGCCTAAAGACTCAAGGCATATTACATCCCAAGACGATGTCGATGTAGGGAGATCAGTCCTGTTACTTAGCCAAGAAGAATCTTTCTCATAGGACCCTCTTAATGAGGTGCTTCTACTACTAAGTGATGAAGACCGACATTTTCTACTACCTGCAGTTTGTGAGCGGGGAAGAGGGTTCGCCATTTTTTAGTTGGAACTTAGGGTCAGACTAAGTTAGGGAGAAAACAAGCAATCTGTCGAAATTCCTTATGAGATTTCCAATAAAACGAGACTTATCCCAAAAAAGTATCTTGAAGCCATAATTACATCAAATTTTTCAAAAACAGTTTTAATTTTATTCATTGTATCGATCAGAGACACAAAACACAAACGAACAAGAAAAGATAAGTCAAAAACCAGTCCGTCTTTTTCCTCACATACAACCGCAACTGTACCTCCGTCTTGGGAGAACCATAATAAAAATATTATGTGGGTCTTTTGTCGAACTTGTAAAAAAACGTGATAAGTGGTATTGGTTTTTACAGTGTACGTGCCCGTTAAAACGGTAAGTTTTTTTTACGCCGACTACCGTCGACCACTTAAAAATCATAAACTGACCGCAAAACAAGCATTTAAACAGTTTAAACATATGCTTCTTTATACTATTTATATATACTTTTATCCTTATTTATATAAAAACTTTAAAATAATACTACAGAAAGGTAGTCCTAAAGACGCACACGAAGGCAGCGTAAAATTTTATTAACAGATCGATTAAAGTTTCAAAATTACTTTTTAAGATGTCAATGGGAAAAATGTAAGGATATGGAGTGAATGTACATATGTGACAAAAACGCACACGATACATAGGAAACTCCAGTTTATCAAGGACAGGGCTTATATAGTTTTATTTTATTTTATATTATCTTTTCGTTGTGTATGTAGTAAACACAACCTGGACAGAAATCAGTGACAAAAACAAAGATACCAACCTAGTAAATATATAGAATAAGAACAGCCGGAAAATCACAGAAACTCAAATGAATATCAGCAGGAAGAAAATGCATAATGTTAACGTTACATCAAAACAAATGCAAATGTGGATTTTTTACATCATGCTAAGGACAGTACAAAATCGTGGTTTAAGACAGGAAAACAAACAAAAAGCAAGAAAATATAAAATATTAGGGTTAACGGCGGTGTGCGTTACTGAAAGTGTGGTCGGCCGCGATATGGTCTACATGCCAAAAATATTCTGTGTTGGATTGTGTTTCCCTGATTCAGTCGAATGTTATACGGATTTTCATAGTCCCTGATGGTCTCTTCCTTTGATTGATTCGGACTTTTGTTGTCACTTTTATTTTTAACAAATGCAAATTTCCGAATCGATCAAAGAAGAGACCAGTAATGAAAATCGTACAGAAACCCAATATCATAATATTAAGGTGGTCGGTGGTGTCGGCGGTGAAAATACCCACCCGTTAAAATGGTTCACCTCCTCCGTTAAGAATATTTATACATCAATTATAAAGATGTGCTCCTGTACAAGTTGTGCATCATATATCCCTTCTCCATATAAAATGTAAAATATAGTCATAAAATCCACATGAATGAGATAAAATCTAAAAATTTGTCTTAGCAAGTTATGAGTAGCTCATAAAACACTGATTGTCTCCATAGATTAAAATCTGAAACACTGTCTCTGATTCTAGCACTAACATAAAAACTGTCACGGCTTGAGGGCTTAATCATAATACTTTCATACTTTAAGGTATAATAATCAATATGGGGTTTAACGGAGCGCAAAAGATAATATTGAACTCGGGATAAATCCTCGTTCAATATTACTTTATTGCTCCGTTAAACCCCATATTGATCTCGTGGAAGTGCCTTAATTGTATATCATTGCGCTTTTGGGAATATCGATCAGTGTATGGGTAAGTTCGACCTAATGTTTCTGTTTCCAAAAAGTCAATATTTGAAAGAATTGCATAAAAAGACATTATTAAAAAAAACAACAGANTTCTATTTATTTTGTCACATTCGTTTATGGTCAAATCTTGCTAATGTTAATCCTATGAAAAATCAGAGGAGTTCAGTTTCCCGCCAAATATTCAATCACTTAAATCTCAAAAACGAGATCATCAACCTATACATTTTTTTCACTTAAATTACTTCTTTTTTTATTTTCTAACAGAAAATCATGTTTATTTGAAATCCTATTTATTTTCGAATGGAGTAGCAAATCCCCTTAAGGCATAATACATAATAATTAACTGATATAAAAATTCATATATACAATATATGTACATTGTCGGAAAATATAGAATTTATTTGACGAGCTTAAGAAACGGGTAGAAATGCGAGGTTTACCGAGCATTTCTCGCCTGTTTCGCAGCGAGTACAAATAAATTTTATATTTCCGACAATGCACGTATATTGTTTTTATCCTGCAATCATTTAAACCCTATTTAAAAATGCATTTTCTTTTCGAAGCGGGACCAGGAAGACAGTAAACAACTACGGCCATTTTGGTATAATCCCTGACGTCATAAGAGAATTTACACTGTGACGTCAAAGTATTCGAGGTTTTCAAACCAGTCGCCTGTCTTTTCTTCGTTCAAAATCGCGGACCGGTTACCAGTCTACCCTACGAATACGAAAAAAAATATTCGTATGGTCGTATTCGTCTAGTAAACACCACCATTGCAGGATAAATTGAAATATGTGATAAAATATTAAAATCTAAAATTACTTAAAAGTTAATCAATTTAATATATAGGTCAAACCAAAGGAGAAATAAGCAATCTGATTAAAATTTGATATTCGCAAAATAAGCAAATGCTAATGATCAAGATCCTTAAATCGGTTTATAAATTAAGTAATTAATTCTATACTTTCGAAATGTATTGGAGTAAAACATATAATGTTTTGAAGAATAAATTTATAATTGATTGGTTTTATCTTCTACCCCTTAGACCCAGCTCCTTTCATCTTGTCACTTATTGGAAAATAATGTAAAAATTGCAAATCTACAATACGTTAGTAATAAGTTTTGTGAAATTCCAATCATTGGTTCAGGATGAGTGGTGGAAACTAGCATATAGCTAAAATGACAAACTTCAAAATATGTCAAACACTCAAGCATCTTTGTCCTCTCAATATGCAATATGCATTTTTTATTGATTTTACAATAAATACATAAATAAATAAATAAATAAATTTTTAGATAATTATGTTCCTCTTCAAATTTAATGTTTAACAAATGGCAACAATTAAAATTATCACAATTTTAAGAGCTCGGAGACTACGATTGTAATGAACTATGTACATATGACATGTTTTACCATTAAAGACTGCGACACCGTGACGAAGTTTTCATTTTTTTTTTGACAAGTTTGTTTAAAGTGGGTCTCAATAAGCTGGATTGGCTTTTTGAGCAAGTAGCAAGCGGGATTGTAGCAAAACAGTGCACGGCAAAAAAAGGGGATGAGAGTCGGGCAGGTCAACGGAATTTACCTTTAACCCCTAAAAATTAAGCCCGGCAACTGAGAAAATGTTGCCGCTTTAAGTGTTTGTTAAATATTTTTTCTGCCCGGGAAACAGGAAAGTTGAGAAAAATTCATCTAGGGGACTTTGGCAAAGGGACACAAATAGAGAACAACTTAATTTAATAAACTGTAGTAAAAACATATGACCGATCGAAATTCGATCAATGAAAAAAAAATGCAAAGTTAAAATATGTAGTTGCTGTCCTGGTTTTCTAGTTTCTTTTATTTGTTTTAACGAGAGATATATTGTCCGTTTAAGTTTCTAAAATCTCATCGGTTTAACTCGAGAAAAACCTGTGTAATCCGGTGTTTTTTGACAATTATTGCGCTTTTGGGAATATCGATCAGTGTATGGGTAAGTTCGACCTAATGTTTCTGTTTCCAAAAAGTCAATATTTGAAAGAATTGCATAAAAAGACATTATTCAAAAAAAAAAACACAAAAAAACAAATGCAAAAATAACCCGATCTCTTTCCACAACAAGAAATACCATCCATGTGCCGAGGAAAGAAAATTAACAACTGGTCAAATTTCCCCACAGGCCTTTCTACTGAACTTCGGTACATTTCGACCACTTGTCTTGCTATCGCCCAAGTCTTGTGTTGTTTCACTCAAGAAAATTCCGGTACACTCGTGGCATTTACCGACCTGTGTAGGGTACATCATAGATTCAGAATTATTTTACTGTTTATAAATACTACTTGAAATAATATATTGACAAAGTGATAATAGATCTTTACCGGATTCCGGTCGAACTCCCACCCCACCCCCATCCACATTGTCGAAATTATACCGATCTCCCCCACATTTCATTTCAGCTGTAAAACTATAGAGCTGCAGCCCTTTTCACAAAAAAATCTTACGACAAATTTTAATCGTAAGTCAATATGAAATATTAAAGACATACGACTAAAATTTATCGTAAGATTTTTTGTGAAAAGGGCTGCTGTTTGTTAAAGATGAATCCCTATATTGTTTATGCGCATTCAGTACTGCAACGTTCTTTGTGTCGTTTTCGTTTATGACGTCGTCAGAATATTAGAGAGACCAAGTAATCTAAATATGAACAGTGTTATATGAACTGTATTCAGGATTAACTGCACTTGCCGTGTCTGGTTGATAACTGGAACTGTTTCATTGTATTCAAATACCTAAACCGAACAGCGGACCAAATGATTTTTTGAAAAGGCCTATATGATCACCTCATATATGTTACAGGCGATTTCATAATTCAAGCAATTCATAGAATGACTAAAATACTTAGGCAATTTGTATAATGCCTAGCTGTTTTAGGCATTTTACAAAATAACTAAACTTCCTAGGCAATTTACAAAATGTCTGAAAAAAACATCAGGCTTTTTTTTACAAAATACCTGACATACAATTTGATTCTCAAAAATATTGATGTTACTCAAGAATACTTTTGAACATTGGAAAACAAGTTTAAAGAACAAAAAATAACTTGAAATACGTACAAGACTCAAAAAAGTGTCCTGTCGCAAATTTGTGGTCGACCACAAATCTGTGTCAAAAACTGACGTTACAGACATCACAAATGTGTGACGGTTCTTTTCCAAGCTAATCTGTGTCCTTTCCCCCGTAAATCTGTGTCCTTTTCACAAACTTATGTCCTTCATCTTTCGTCAGCTTTGAAAGTAAATACTAATAGCATATCAGCGTAAAACATATTCTGAATTAAACAAAGGGCAAAGATTATATAATTTTATGAAAATTTTCAGAACTGAAACATAGTTGTTTAATTTTTTTTAATGTAAACTTATGATGAATCAAAGGATTATATTTACGCAGAAATATTACTAAAATTGTAATGAAATGCTGTATGATTAACCCTTAAGAACGTCGTGCAAATATTGTGAAACATGGCCTATTTTCTCTTGATTATCATCTGTCATTTATGCCCATGAAATTTCAAATTGTAAAATGCCGTGAAAATTGTCATCTAACTTTCCTACGAAATTCCTTAGATTTTTGACCATCATATTCAGAATCTGAATTAACACGGTAATTTCGGTACTTTTATATATATAAATTATAACAGCCACGAAACAAGTAAACACATTTTTTATGATAAACAGCAAACAGCGTTTTTCCCCTTAACAGTTACACAAAGTAAACATTGAACAGCATGGACCAAAAACAGTTGGCGACTGATTTACTCCCTCAAAAACATTTAACAACCAGCTGAAAATATCCAAAACACACTAACAGAAAAAATATTGCCCCCATTCATGGATCCGTTTTAGCTGTCGCAACTTGATGCAAGATACAAACTGGCAACCTGTAGATTTGTAAGCTAACAATTATAATATGTTGGATTTTTGATATTGAAATATCATTGATTCATGGGATTTTCACAAGGTATATAAATAGTTCACATAACTTTCGAGTTAGAGGTAATGCATATGGATTTGTTTGAATATTTTCACATGATCCTCTGAAGTTCAGTGGTAGTTCAATTTTTTTTGTTTATCGGCAATATGTACATTTTTCTCTTTGATCTTACTGACCGATATTGTCAGTATCTCCGTACTGACCTGATACAAGAAAATATCAGTCAATGACGTCACGAATATGACGTCATTACTCTTATGACGTTGCCGATAAAGTTGCAGAAAATATTAGTAGTATCACAGCTCGTCCTATAGGACTCCCCGCGATACGCTGATATTATCTGTTTCGACCCTCAAAAGTACCATTATTTTGTCTATAAATAACATGGAAAAAAAGCAATTCGAACGAACTAAAACCAATTCGCGGGATTGTCCAGGTATTTTTTTTACAGAATTTTCACAGCTTCCAGAAAATTTATGGGAAATTCATTTCACAAATTAAAACAAGTTTGCGGGATTTCATTACCCCATTAAATTTCAAATTGCTTTCACGGAGTTTCCAGAGGTAAAAATCGTTGGTCACCGTTGAAATAATAGATATAATATAATAAAATTTAACCTAAATGATATAAAAATGAAAGGTAAATGCAGATACATAGAAATTGCTTGACAAGTTCAGTCAATGTCTTTAAACCTGACGAAAAAAAATCAGTCATTTTGTAAAATGACTGCTTATTTTTAGGCATTTCATTAAATGACCAACCACTTTAGTCATTTCATAAAATGCCTACTTTAAGAAAATGCCTGCAACATATATACATTGTACATGTATATAACCAAAATGATAAATTTAAAAGTTCTACTATTATTTAGACATAATAGGCGTCTCTGAACCGATATATAGATAAATCATATTTAGGATTGATATTTACGACCAAAAATAGTAGACAAGGCATGAACTAATTTCTATCCCGACAGGAAAGGAAAGTGAGAATTTAAAGAGTGTTAGCTTTTGCAAATACATGTGGTCATCCATGATAAGAGGTTTCTGCATGTTTGCATAGCATATCTGAAATTTCAAATTTTCCATTATTTTCGTTATTCTTGTCTTTGTTACTGGGATAAAGAAATATACAAATAATGTATATCTTCTTGACATTTATAATTCCTCTTTTTCTTTTTAGATTGCTAATTACTAGACATCCTACACGTACTATGAATTTAACAAGAAGAAGCTCGAGAGGTTAAAAAAGGAATTACATTTTGACAAATACCATGGATTGTATTGAAGTTCAAGACTCAAATGTCCTTTGAGAAACGATAGGAACAGTTCGTTGGCAAAACATTCCAGTTAATGAAAGAGTATGTTAAAAATGTCACGAAAATATTGGCGACGAATTCCATTATTTGTTTATTTGTAAGTCCCCCGATATAGTTAACCTTAGATCTCGTTTCATACCTAACTATTACACAAACAGTCATAGAAATAAGCAATAAGAATACAGCATATTTATATATATAAAGAATACATACAGGAATAGTACTATCAGAATGAAAACATTTTAACCGAATTTTTTGCTAGTTTTAAATGACTTATTCATTAGAAATTTTTGTCATAAGAAATCCTGTATTAGATTTTTACTTGCTGTTCTCCTATGTCACCTTTTCTGTAAAAAAAAGCCAGCATTCAATAAGCCTATTCCAAAAATATTCGCCCTCTACGAAGATAAATTGGGTGATATCTAAAATTTACAAAACAGTGTTGTATTATATTTATTCCTTATATTTTGTGATTTGAATGTCTTATCAATATAAAATTATGTATTTACGGCAAGAATCAAAATCTCATGGATCTTTAATCACTTTTCAGTTGATTTCTCTATCATAATGAATACCCTGCACTAATTAATGATTTTCCCTTAAAAGATAACATATAGGATGGAACTAGCAATAAATATCTAATAATGTTGTATATCAGGAAATCCTGGAACAATTTATTGAATATCGGAGTAGAAAAAAACAGGAAATATATAAACATAAATACATTGAAGATATCTGACGTCTCTGAAAAGATTGTCACCATTAAGATTTATAGCCCCTTTCAAAAAGTGTTGTTATCTTTTCCTGGATTTGACCTCTCCCATCAAATGGAGGTACAAACACTCTTCGCTTCCGGTTATCACTCCTACGGTTAGCTAACAACCCCGAATACATTTTAA